>JACEHZ010000293.1:1422500-1707919 GCA_017893485.1 Hemerocallis citrina
ATATTCGCCAGATGAACCAGGCCTTACTCTGCAAATGATGGTGGAAACTAAAACTAAAGACTAGGACAAAATGGGGTAAACTGATAAAGGCGGCTTACTTGAAGAATGGCTGCATGCACCAGAAACAGAAAAACAAGGAATCAGCATCCGGGTTCTGGCAAGGGGTCACTCATACGAGAGACATATTCATCTCAGGGGTAACATTCTCTATTGGAAATGGGGCTTCTACGTGTTTCTGGAAGGACAAATGGTGCGGACCTATTAACCTAAACAGAAGATTCCCAGAAGCATACAAGTTTGCTACTAATAAATATGACCGGGTGGCTAGAAATTGGAGGAATGAGGAATGGAGACCAAGACTCACAGGGAGGTTAACCAGTGAAGCAAGAAGACAAAAACAGGACCTAATTGACTACTTACAGGAATGGAAACCAACAGGGAATGATTAGGAAGACAGAGCTAAGTGGGAGGCAGAAAAGGTGGCATCTTTTCGGTGAAATCGGCTTATAAAAGGTTAAACGATGAGGGAGTTAGAGTCTATGACCCAGTCTAGAAGGCAAAAGTCCCGCTTAAAGTGAGGATTTTTAATTGGTTGGCACGTAGAAATGCAATTCTAACACGGGATAACTTGGCTAGGAGAAGGTGGCAAGGACCGGCAATTTGTGTAATGTGCAATCAGGAGAACAAAACAGTGGACCATCTGCTAGTGACGTGCAGTTACACAAGGCCAATTTGGGGGGGATCTACTAAATAGAGTCGGCAGCACAAGGGCAGGCCCACAAACGTTAATCGATGCCTTGGGGGGGGGGGGGGGAGGAGAGAGGGACACATTCGCATCACCAATTTTGACATTTGGGGTATTGGGGTTGTGGCCATATGCTAGGGTATTTAATTAGAACGGAATAATAGAATTTTTAGAATATCTCACAGACACATTATGCATCAACAAATGCTTTCCAAGATTACTGCTAATATCATATTCTGGTCTAAAACGACAGATGAAGAACAAACGAAGAAGATCAAGGACATGTACACGGACTATGCCACCAATCAAGCTGAATCGCAGGAAAGGGAAGGTACACCACAAGTGGGTTGATTGCCTGGAATGAGGAGTGAGGAACAGGCACCATTGCTGATTTGTTGTATTTTCGGGTCATGTATTTCGATGTCTGTATTTTAATATATTTTGGGTTCATTTATTTTGAGGTATGTATTTTTTTGGGATGTTCGAGTGGGTCAATACCATGTATGGTTGGGGGACTCATATTTTGATCAGGGAATGAGCATCATGGCCCGCATGTGGGATACATGAACATCATTGTCTGTTACTTGGAGGGGGGGCAAGGCCAACCTTTTATGATAAAAAAAATAAATAATAATTCTATAACATGCACCTCTCTGTGTTTCATTACAGCGAATAATGAAACAAATGTCATAATAAAAATGCACATGCATATCAATTTAATTCTAGATTGACATTCTAAAGCTATTTGTTTAGTTATCAGAGAAAAGATAAAAGATTACCAATAAAGTAGTATGGAATAGTTGGTAGGTTACCTTAATCCTTCATCCACTAGTCCTCCATGGCTACAAGCAGTCAGAATACCAATGAAGGTCACCTGATTAGGTTCAATCCCGCAACTTTCCATCTCCTTAAAATATCTAAGAGCTTCTCTAGCACTACCATGGTGTGCATGGCCACATATCAGTGAAGACCAAGAAACCACATCTCGATCATCTTCCTCCTCAAATGATCTATTGGCACCATCGATATCTCCTGACCTCGCATACATTTCAATCTGTGCATTACCACAAATAGTGAGCCTATGAAACCCTGATTTTAAAGAGAAACTCTGGACTTGCTCACCACTTCGAATCATGGCTAAATTAGCACAAGCACTCATAACACTCGAAATGGTGGCTTGGTCAGGCCTTCTTCCAAGAGCCAGGAGATCACGGAACAGGGTGAGAGCTTTTTCACTTTGCCCGCTCTGAATGCACCCTGAAATCATCGATGTCCAAGAGACAATGTCTAGTTTTGGAATTGACTTGAAGCATCTCAATCCATCTTCAATGGAATTTGAGTTAGAGTACAGGTCGATAAGTGCACTCCCAATGAACTCATCTTTCTGAAGGTTTGCTTTAAAAACATGCCCATGGATTTGCTTCCCATATTCAAAGGCTTCGTTGACATTACAGGCTTTGAGAATACTTGAAAAGGTGAATTTTGTCGGCTTAATTCCCTTCCTTTGCAACTCCGAAAAAAGAGTTAGTGCTTCTCTTGTGACCTCATTTGGGGTTTCTATATCTAACCGACTAATACCTGCGATCATCGCATTAAAAACAACCACATTCCTCTCCGGCATTTGCTTGAAAAACCTAACTGCCCCATCCAACAACCCATTCCTTGAATACAAATCAATCATCGCACTCCCCACAACCACATCTGAATCCAACCCCACCTTCGAAACACACCCATGAACCATCTTCCCAAACCCCACCCACCCATCTGCAGTCGAACACGACTTCAACACACTCCCAAGCGCAAATGAATTCAACCCCATCCCCAACCCCCTCATCCGAACAAACACCCTCAATGTCTCCCCAACCAACCCACCCCTCTCACTTGCCGAAATCAAAGAATTCCACGAAACCACATCCAACACCTCTGCACTATCAAACACCCTCGTCGCCTCCTCAACCCTCCCACACCTAGCGTACATCCCAATCAAAGAATTCGTCATAAACACCCGCTTCGAGAACCCACAAGTAACAATCAACGAATGGATCATCTTCCCTGTACGCAAATCTCCAGTTTGGGAGCATGTCCGCAGCACGGACGCATAGGTGAAGTCATCGAGGGGGGTGTCAGAGTTCCGTGCATCGATAAAGAGGTGCATTGCCTTCGACGGGAGGCCCATTTGGGAGTAGCCCGCGATGAGCTGGTTGTAGGAGGTGGTGTCGCGCTGGGGCATTTTGACAAACAGTTTGTGGGCGGACTTGGGGTCGCCGCATTTGCAGTAGAGGTTGAGGAGGGAGTTGAGGAGGATGGGGGGTGGCGGTGACGGGGATTTTAGAAGGTGGGCATGGATTTGTTTGCCGCGGAGGAGGGAGCAGGTGGCAGTCGAGGAACGGAGGAGGGTGGTGTAGTTGGGGAAGGAAGGGTGGCTGTGGATGTTAGGTTTGAAGGGCATTTTTTTGGAGGGAAATAGTTGAAGATTAAATGAGAGGGAAATGAGGTGTATATATATGGGAATATAAATGATTTGAAAATGATCTAATGTAAAATTAGAATGGAAATAAACATTAAAAAAATAAATAAAAACGACCACAGTGGGAGTCGAACCCACGACCTTCTGATCCGAAGTCAGACGCGCTAATCCACTGCGCTATGCGGTCTTATGTGAAGAAGACTCTACTTAACATTATTTAATAAGCAGTTAAGACTATAAAGATAATCAAGACCCCTACATGAATTTGTTTTAGTTAATGGTTTTTTTTTTTGAGAATAAGAATGACCTCATCATCGTTCTATTAATGATTGATTAACGAAACAAGGTAGAACTTAATACAAAGCATAATAAAGTACTAACATCTCGCATCCTATCAATCTTGTCACGCCCTACTTCCCACTATACGGAAATACAGGCACGCAACTGAGGCCCAGCGAATGATATACATCATCCATAAGCTGTACAATTATAAGCTCAACAAGATCTTTATAACACATTCACGCCGGCAAATATAATAATCACATGAGATGAAAATAGAATAACCATCATTTGGATAATACATCAATATCGGGTCAAGATGCCCGAGAGTACAAGGTGCCAAAATTAAAATAATATGATAAGTAGTTCGCTATAACAACTAGATAAAATAGCGACTGAAAGAAAAACAACATGAAGTTGTAAGGAAGCAGCAACGATCGTCTAGAGAGTCTGCTCGTCGGGTCCATCAGTACCTGTATAATTATTAACTCAAAAAAAAATAGAAAAGTTCCCGTTATAGCAAGTTTCGGGCACCAAGTAGCAACAAGCAGTAAAAGGGGTAATATAACAAGATATAACATGGAAGAAACAAGAAGTAGAAGTACAGATACAATATGGAAGTAAGGAAGGAACTGTGACAATATGATCATATAAGTAATAACTGTAACTAGTGTATTCTAGACTTCAAGATATAAGCAATTGATAGCCTAGGCTCAGTTAATCGATAATCATGTAATCAATGATCGAGAGTCATGTAATCAAGAGTCATGTAATCAAGAATTATGTAATCAAGAATCAAGAGTCATATAATCAAGAATCATGCTTAGTGGAAATCTCAAGTTTATCTGTTTTATTAACTTATCTAATGCACGCAATCCTGTGTCTCATACTACAAGTTCGGTGCATATCAATCATGGGACGTTTAGACTTAAGTAGTGAATTCTATAGGATTATGTACTCAGGTCTTCCAGTGATAGTATCAAAACATGTAATCATTAATCATGTAATCGAGAATTATGTAATCAAAAATTGTGTAATCAAGAATCAAGAATCAAGAATCACTATTTCAGGAAACACGGGCCCCCTTCCGAGTATACTCCCCTATATTGTCCATTACTAAGCCGTACCCTTGTAACCCCGGCTTGTTATTCTTTTATAATTAATTATGAATATACAGTTGGTACGACTAGTGGAACAGTGTAATCAAATAGTTTAGTCAAGAAAAATATTAAGGACAGTAATCATGGACATGAGACGTAAAACGAGTACATGTATCGAGAGTAGTTATTATAAATTATCAAGTGGTATAAAATGCATGCTATCAACCTAATATATCTATGCAAGTTATTATTACAAGAACAATAATACATTCAGTTCATTAAATATGAAAAATAACGGGTTTATATGCAAAACGTAGAAATGAATTTTTAGACAACTTGACATATCTGCATTCAAACTCACTTTCCCGTTGTTACAGAAAAGCAAATCCGATTCCGTCAGAGATTCTAAAAATTAGACTCTCTTCCGGTTCCAATGCATATTCACACGATACATTCTGGAGACAGTAGCTATGCGTACAAATTCATTCTTCGCTGGTTTCGATGTTTCGCGCGCATTCTGAAAATTCAGAGTCACAATACTAAAATTGCGATATCTCACAATCTATACATCGGATTGAGAAACCGTAATATGTTTCGGATATCTAGACTCGAAGGGCTACGATTTTCATGTAGAAATTTTTTCGATCCAGTATCGGTAACATGGTCGAATTTTCAGTACAAGATACCGGTTAGTAATCCCATACAGGTTCAGAAATTCACGATATGCCAATACTAAAATCGCGATATCTTACAATCTATACATCCGATTGAAAAACTGTAATATGTTTTAGATATCTAGACTCGAAGGGCTACGATTTTCATGTAGAAAGTTTTTCGATCCAGTATCGGGAACATTGTCATATTCTCAGTACAAGAGACCGGTTAGTGATCCCGTGCAGGTTTAGAAATTCACGATATGCCAGTACTAAAATCGCGATATCTCACAATCTATACATCCGATTGAGAAACTGTAAGATGTTATGGATTCGGGAATCGATGGGCTACAATTTTCACGTAGAAAATCTTCAATCCAGTATCGGGAGCATGGTCGAATTCTTAGAGCAAGGTCAAGAAATTTAGAGATAGTAAGGTTGAATATTTGATATTTGATAACACGATTCGAAACGTGTTAACGGTTCACTCTTGAGTTGATATAGCATGGAACAAGTGACTAGAATGGAATTTGATAATAAAACATGAGAATAACTAGACTACTTGCCACGAGTCCAAGAAAAATGCATGTACGAGAACAAAAAGAGTGTACAAGGTACTTGCCTTATAACGTGACGATTTCAGTGGTGGTGTTAACCACAGAAAAAGAAGTGACGTCGGTAACGAACGGCGGCACAACAGCGGTAAGAATGGCAGCGAGACGGCAGCAAGCGAGCAACGGTAGCAACGGTGAGCGACGGTGATGAGCGACAACAACAACGTGGAGATGGCGCGGCGTCGGGTTGTTTTTCGGGGTTCACGGGGTCGTAGAAATGGAGTCGTCGGCTCGAAGGTGGAGGGTAAAGTGGAGCTCGGATGTTACTTGAGCTCTCGGGTTGGAGAAGGCAGAGGAAGAGAAGGAGAAGTATAGAAGAAAAGAAGAATAGGTAGTGAGAATGGTGCATGTATGTGTGCTTATATATAGAAAGAAAGGGAGATAGACAGCATGGTGTGCATGCAAGGTGTATATTATATATGTAAGTGCATGTATGTGTAGTGTTAGGTGTAGGAGTGTGGAAAAAAATGTGAAGAGTTAGGCTGTTAGAAGAAAAATGAGGGAGTTAGGTTAGAGAATAAGAATAAGGAGGAGAAGTCAGGAGTTAGGCGTAGAATTAGGCAGGGTGGGTTGGCTGTGAGTGAGTGGTTAGCGGGAGTGGGTTAGGATTAGGATTAGGATTAGTATTAATTAGGGTTAAAGTTTGTATTTAAACTCCGTTCGAAAAATCACAAAATTATAGAATTGATCAAAAAAATATTCTGGTTTTAGATAAAGAGTCCAAAGAGAAAAATAAAACTGATCTGAAAATTGAAGTACAAAAATTCAAGTAATAAAATACGTACAACTGGAACAGGGAGTTACAAATCTAGTTGACTGGAATCAAAAGAAAATACAAATGCAAGAGCCACAAAATAAAAGTCATCCCCTCATTCTTGGTTAATCTGCCCGTCTACTCCCTGTCCATGTGTAGCTTCTTTCTCTGACCTGCCTGACCTGTCCATATATAAATGAAGCTGTAAATTTGATGCATAAGAACAGTAAATCTATGATTGCAATTACGAAAACACAAATTGTTTTGATCTAGCCACATGCCCCAAATTGCCGCAGCTACTGACAGGTCCCAGACCTTCCTATCCTCTTTTTTGATCGTATCCCTTATTCCTATTTCCCAAGCCTCAGAGATTGAGGATGGATTCTGTAAACCCCCAAACCCTCTACTGACAACTGCCCAAGTTAGTTTAGCCCTATGACAGTTGAAAAATATGTGATCTGTGTCTTCATTACCATTGTTGCATCTAGAGCAATCTACGTCCAACTGCATTTCCCGCTTTAGTAGATTTACCCTTGTTAAAATAGCGTCGTTCGCAACCAGCCATAGGAAAGCTTTATCCTTCATCGACGCTTGAGTATTCCATATGATTTTGCTATCTTTGCTTCTGATCCCCCCATCATTCAATCTGATGTATAGTGATGCTACTGTAAAGTTTTTGTTCAAATCTAGTGACCAAGTCCTGATGTCTCTGTGTTAGTAGTTCTCCTTCCCTCATTTTGTATTGATCTATTCAACCTTTGAATTTGGATGGCGTTCTCTTGTGTCGCTTCCTCTCCTTGATTTAGCTTCAGTCTGCTGTTTCGCCAGACATCTGCGACTAGTGAGTCTGTGGTGATCATACTCCTTGCTGCTTCCGGGAATAAGCTTTTCAGAGTATTGTTCCCGCACCATTTATTCTGCCAAAATCTACTATTTTTTCCGTTTCCTAGCTTAACCACGGTATTTGAGTGAAAGATATCCCCAACTTTCACCACTCTTTTCCACAAATAGGATGACCTTCCGTAAGGGCTTTTTCCTCCAAATCTAATTTTTTTTCCTTTTCCGATATGATCCAAAGGAAGAGACCCACCAGCTTTTCTTCTCCTGTTCAGCTTCCACCACCACTTGCTCATCAGAGCCCGATTCATATCTCTGAGGTTAAGGACTCCTAGATCCCCGAATTCTTTCCTTTTACACACCCTTCCCCATTTTACCAAATGGATTCCCTTGTGATTTTCGTCCGCTCCCTTCCAGAGGAACCTTCTTCTACTCTTGTCGATCCTGTTGATAACCCACTCCGGGAGCTCATATATAGACATGAGATACACAGTAGGCTACTAAGAGCCGAGTTGAGCAAGGTGATCCTCCTTCCAAGTGTTAGGAATCGTCTCTTCCATCCTACCAGTTTTCTTTCTACTTTCTCTATTAGAGCTTGCCAGTCCTCTCTTCTTAACGTTCCTAGTCAGATGGGCGTCCCTAGATACGTAATTGGGTAGGTAGCCATCTTACAACCCAACATATTCTTGATAATGTTAATCGAGGTGGATAGGTTGTCGCTGAGAGGAGTAACGCAACTCTTCGTGAAATTGACTTTCAAACCCGCCCAAGTTTGAATACATCTCAAAACTAGAGAAATTGCCAAGACCTCCTCCCCCTTTGCCTCCCCAATGATAATAGTGTCGTCCGCGTACTGTAGTATCGACATACCCTCCTTAATCCCTTTTATCCGGACTCCCGAGATAATCCCTTCCGCTGAACCCCTTCTGAACATTTCAGCTATACTATCTGCCACTAAAGCGAAAATTAATGAGGATAATGGGTCACCCCATCAAAGACCTCTCCGACATTTGATTTCATTTTCCATCTTGCCGTTGATTTGTATAAACGATTCCCCCCCCCCCACGCATTTCATAATCCAAGCTCTCCATTTATCTCCGAACCCTTTCAATTGCAAGACCTCGTCCACGCAATCCCACTCCACTGAGTCGTAGGATTTTTCAAAATCTAGTTTTAGGAGGAATCCATCTGAATTCTCTTTACTTCCTCTATACACTATCTCGTGACATGAGGCAACACTGTCCATAATGTCTCTTCCTTTGATGAAACCGCTCTGCGTATTGCCGACTACGTCGTTAAGGTGAGGTGTTAATCTTGAGGCAAGAACCTTTGTGATGATTTTAAAAGATCCGTTTAAAAGGCTAATCGGTCTGAAGTCCTCACTCCTCGAATCCCCCTTTTTTGGGATAAGTGCGACGTTTGCACAGTTGAGTCGGTCGATATCCATAGTTTCCGCATGAAAATCTTTGAATATTTCCATAAGATCTGATTTGATGATTTTCCAGTATAACCTATAGAAGAAGATCGAAAACCCGTTCGGTCCTGGAGCTTTGTCTTTAGTTCATGGTTTTGCAAGATGAAATTTAGCTTTTTAAGCTTTCTACAAGCAATCAAAGTTATCGAAAGTGAGAATTCTAAAGGAGAACACATCTATATTTGTAATTATTAGACTTATGTTAATACAAGATGATTAATTTGGATTGCAGATGATTATCACATTGAGTGTTTGTTCGTTCCCTTAAGACATACTAATTGTGATTATTTATTTATTGATAAGTGTTTGTTCGCTCCTTTCAGATATACTAATTGTGATTATTTATTTATTGATAATTTTCAATGCAATGCCCGGTATGGAATTCTTTGGACCTATAAAATATATAGTTTTTGAATGTTGACAATAAGAATTTTCTATTAAAGAATAAAAAATAAATAAATAAATATTTTTGTCAGTAAAGTTAGCTTTTTATAATTACATATCTCTTTATAGATCATATATATCATCTGGAACAATCTAAATGCTTGGTGTTGGCCTGTCAGCACTAAGTTCTTGAGAGAAGATCCCATCGTTTATTCAACGGAGGAGTGTTCTGGTTCCTTAGGAATTTCTCACTACAATCTCATGCTTGATCATTAGCAAGAACCTCCCGCTTAATAAAGAACCTATAGATAGCTCGAACTAGAGTATTGGTGTGAGCTGCACCATCATAATTATTATCCTTTTTGCTTCTTCTTTTTACTTTTAAAGCTGGGAAAAAAATCCCGGTATCAATCCAACTTTCTTCGCTTGTCTTCGTAAGCCTAATGGACTCTTAGTTTCGTCTCTTTTTTCTTCACCGAACCGCACCAATTAGAAATTAATTTTCTTTAGTGACCTCCAATATCTCATCTCTCTACATGTTTTTTATATAGTCTCTCATCTCTTTACATATATTGCATTCTATTGATCTTGATCTTGAAATCAAGCTTATCATACAACAACATAAATACAACTCAGTTTTGAAATTAAAAAAGAGTGAATTAAAGGTCTTTCTCTTTAAAGCTATCAAAAATTTCAAAAGCCTATTCTAAAACTATTTCTCCTACCTCAAATTATCTTTATTATCAATCATTGTATTCTCTTTTGTGTTGTTTTGATTATCTCTTCATTAAGAAGGCAAGTAATAAAAAATTTCAAGCTGAAAGTCATTTGAAATGTATGAGGGCAAAGGTGCAGTTTTGAGTATTGCGTGACCTTTTATGACGCATAAGCATGAGTAAGAAACAATTGAAAGAAAAAAAAAAAATAGAATACAGGTTTATCCACTTCATTCACCAAAAAAATGTTCTAGTCTATACAACTCACTCACAATTAGATATTTCAGTATTAATCGCTCAACCAACTCCAAAATCTTTTTCAGCGTCTATTTGATAACTGTACATGGCCATAGGTTCCCAAACAGATTTTCAAACTATACAGATAGTCGGAAGCAACAAAATCTCATTATGACACAAAATATGAGAGGAGAGAATAGAGAAGCGAAAAGAGAAGAGACTAGGGCCCAAAGCTTTCACCCTCGTAGATCGTCAGCTACCAAAGTACACCAAGACGACGCCCACTCTCAGCGCCCTTTGATGAAGAGGGACAGGGACGAGGAGTCAGAGCGGTGGGTTCAGGTGAGGGGAAGGGAGGCCAGTAGAGGAGAGGAGAAGAGAGGATCGACACGCCATCGTTCTAAAGAGGGACGCCGGGACCATAGAGGACCGGCGACCAGGGGTTTAGATGTTGTGGGACACCGGGACCATAGAGGTCCGGTGACCAGGGATTTAGATGAAGTGGGACATAGAGTCCATGCGACGACGTTCCCAAGCAGAGAGGAGAAGCTGGGGGAGAGTTATAAGCATGCTGCTGAGCATGGTGCTGAACATTCCCAACGTCGGTCGTACCTGCAAGCGACGAAGAAGTTCATGGGAGACTCCGGTGGCGAAGAGCATCGAAGAGTGGGGGGAGCATCCGAAACAGAGGTGGTGAAGAAGAAGGAAGATGAGGAAGGAGAATGGATACTGTATAAGCCCAAACGGGTTAAGAAGGCGGAGAGAAAGGCAGAGATGCTGAGTTCCTCGTCGTCCTCCTCGCTAGCTCGATCACTAAAACAGCTTCTATGTCACAAGTGTGCGAGGAAGGGTCATTCGATCCACGAGTGTACTAACGATTGGTTTTGTTATGTATGCAAGAAGGATGGTCACATTTCCAAGAACTGCGCTATGTACAAGCCAGTAAACAAAGCTTACAAGGCCACCGGAAGTGCGAGTTCAGCTTCCATGCCCTTGATCAGAGGCGACGAGCTCAAATCCGCCCAGGTCCTTTCCGAGGAGAGCGCTGACTGTAGGAGGAAGATAGCGAGAGCCATTATCACTCCGACACCCATTATGGCGGAATTCGAAGGGAGGCTAAGCCAGTCCATTCTGTTGAAGATACATACTGGGCACCCTTCCATTGAAGAGATCAAAGTTCTTCTCTCGGAAGCAGTTCGTCCATCTTCGAGGCTGGACTGGATCATCAAAAAGCTGAAAGAGGATACACTCATGGTATATTGCAAATCTGATGAAATCACTAAGGAACTCCTCGCCAGTGGGAGCCTCGAAGGTGAAGAGTTTTATATCACTATGAGTAGATGGACGAGGAACACCGGGGCGATGAGTGTTGACGCTAGGAAGGCTATGTGGATCAGGCTGTTTAACGTTCCACTTCACTGTTGGGTGAAGTCGGCGTTTCAAAATCTTGTTCATGGGTTTGGAGATCTCATCTCAGTAGACAGAGCTACCACATCGATGGAGAGGAGAGAGTATGCTAGGATTCAGATAGGAGTGGAAGACACTAGCTTGATTCCCTCAGTTATCATTGCCCAATTCGACGAGATTAGATACGAGATCAAAGTTTTAGTCGAACGGAAGAAGACTGTCTCTTTCAGGGCATCGCCGGAGCGTGATGGGTCCAACTCAGACAAGGAAGTTAGATCGATTCTCAAGCTACACGATGAACTGGAACCAGTCGATCGACCAAGAGAGAATAGGGAGCGTCGGATTGAATCTTTCTGTGCTAAGGGTCCTAAGCCATCAGATCAGAACAAGTGGGTTGCGGTCCATCCAATACAGCATACAGCGGATCCAGAGGAGAGACGAGATCGTGGGGAAACAAGCGTCAAAAGAGGAGAAGAGGTACATTCGAAAAAGCTGGGTGATGGGATCAAGAGTAGACCAGTTGTAACGCTAAGAGGTACGGATTCGGCGCGTCAATCAATAGCTACCCTGACAGATGAGGGGGGTCCCACGAAGAGACAGGTGGACGTTCTCGATATGTCAAATGTCGCATTCAGAAATGCAGTGGACTCAGCGGTCAGAGAAATTAAAGAGCACTTTCTCAAACTGGGCCCTCACCCATTCGATCACGAAGTGGGCTTCCCTTTGGGCCATCCCACTTTGAAAATTAACGTGGAGGCAGGGCAGACTTCGGGATCTCCTAAGCTAAGTGGCGATCACTCGGGAGGGGCAGGCTTTAAACAGCAGGAAGACGAAGTAGCAGAGGATGCCGACTACGAATAGAGGGTCGATGCAGTTCACGTATCTTCAGGAATGGAGCTAGAGGAAATGGGAGAGATTTCGCAAAGGGAAGGGAAAGCCGTATGTGAATCTTCGGATAGAGATCTTGTGTCTATAGGGGAGTCTGCATCACAGGACGATCGCATTGGCGCTCTTGATGGAGATGGGGTTACTTATTCGGATTCAGAGGAAGATTTCGTGAATAAAGTCAAAGCACTTACTCCGGAGGTCGGGGAGAGTATGGATACAGAGGATGGGGAGAGAGCCATGGACGAGATCAAGAGGAAAAGCAAGAGACAATTGACTCGATGGGGGGCGAAGGGTCCGAGCGAAGGGGATCTTATCAGATCGGCCGCTAAGGCTAAGGAGCCTACATCTGCGTGCGGAGGTTTGTTCTCTATTTTGAATTTCATTTCAGATGATAATCTTATTTACTATGCTTGCATTTTGGGTTTGGATATGGGCTCTTCTTACTCAGAGCAAATTAAGAGAGTTAATATTATTAGAGAAGAGGCGTACAGAATTGCGATATAGAGAGAGTAAGGGAGGGGTGGGGAGTGGGATAGGGTTAGAGGGTCCAATTTTGTTTCCGATGTGTTACACCTTTTGGAAC
The DNA here is from genome assembly GCA_017893485.1 of Hemerocallis citrina. Taxonomy (NCBI): domain Eukaryota; kingdom Viridiplantae; phylum Streptophyta; class Magnoliopsida; order Asparagales; family Asphodelaceae; genus Hemerocallis; species Hemerocallis citrina. Next base: position 1,435,639 of record JACEHZ010000293.1, read on the forward strand.
GTTAGAGGGATGAGATCGAGGGTTAAGGCTAGGTTAGTTAACGACACAATTCATAGGATCAGGCCAAAAATTTGTGCGCTTATAGAAACGAAGATGGTCGACCCTAGGTCCCATGATTTACAAGCAATGTCCTCGTTCAAAGATTTTGTTTGGGTTTTCAAGTCTGCTATTGGATTGTCCGGGGGGATTGCAATGGGGATAGATTCCAAGTTCTTCGACTTGATCCATCAAGACGTAGGTCAATTCGTGGTAACTATTAGGATCAGGCGGAAAAGGGATGGCTGGGTTCACATGGTATCGGCGGTATACGGTCCATGTATCGCTAATCGTAGAGAAGAATTATGGGAGGAAATTCGAGGTATCAGAAACTCATGGTCGGGACCATGGGTTATTGGGGGAGACTTCAATATAACAAGATTTAGAAGCGAACATAGAGGGAGAGGGTCGGAGGATAGGGATAGACAACGTTTTAACCAAACCATAGACGACCTTAATCTCTTAGAGATCGAAGGGAACGACAGAAGATTTACCTGGTCTAACATGCAAGCGAATCCGTTGCTGGCCAAGCTAGACCGCATTTTGGTGTCTACGGACTGGGAAGATTTGTTCCCCCTAGCAATGGTCAGGTCTACCCCCAGATCCACTTCCGATCACATTCCTTTGATTCTGGATGGGGATAGAGGGGTAAGGTTTCAATCCAGACCATTTAGATTTGAGAAATCATGGACCTACAACGCGGATCTTAGGAGGACAATCCAGACGTCCTGGCTCCAACCTACCTCGGCCGTAGACGCAATTTCTAATTGGATATTCAAACTTAGAAGACTTAGAAGATGTCTCCGGAGCTGGGCGAGAAAAGATAACGAGGAGAATAGGAGGACAAAAGAGGGTCTTCTCAAAAGGGTTCTAGAATTGGAAACGATGGAGGAAGATAGAGTTCTTCTCCAAGGGGAATTCCAGGAGCTGGCTTCGTGTAGAGCTGAACTTCATAGAATAGGGGAAATGGAGGAAAGCTACTGGAAACAAAGATCTAGAGTCCAGTGGTTAAGGGAGGGGGACGCGAATACTGCATTTTTTCATAAGGTTGCGAACGGGAGACTTCGACATAACCATATTGGGGGAATTTTGATAGGGGATGAGTGGACAGAGGACAGTGCGGAAATCAAAGGGCATATAGAGGCTTCTTTCAAAGATCTCTTGGGTAATAAAAGAACCAGTAGGTGCAAATTGGCTAGTGACATGTGGAGTGAGAATAGAATCGATGGATGTGAAAGTCTGGAGGGCCCATTCAGTGAGGAGGAAATCGAGAGGGCTATCAAGAACTTGGGACAGGACAAGGCGCCGGGGCCTGATGGATTTCCTATTTTCTTTTATAGATGCTACTGGTCTATTATAAAGGAGGACTTTCTAGATATTGTCCGGCAATTGCAGGATCATGAGATTCAGATTGAACGACTTAATTACGCAAATGTAGTGCTCATTCCGAAAAAGTCTGAGGTCATCAGGGTGACGGACCTTAGACCCATCAGTCTCTTGAATGGATCGTTCAAAATCATCACCAAAGTTCTAGCCAACAGACTAACACCACACCTCGCGGACATTATAGACGCATCCCAGAGTGGTTTTGTTAAAGGGAGGGACATCCTGGATAGTATAGCTTCAGCTCACGAATTGGTCTTCCGAGGGAACAAAGATAAGATAGATGGATTTCTATTGAAGCTTGACTTCGAAAAGGCGTATGACAAGGTAGAATGGGACTGTGTTGACGAAGCATTCCACCTTAAAGGGTTCGGCGATAAGTGGAAGAGATGGATGAAGATGTGTGTGAGGAACGGTAAATCGTTTATCCAAATAAACAGAGAGAGCGGGGTGGAAATTAGAGGCAAGAGGGGCCTTAGACAGGGAGACCCTCTTTCGCCTCTCATATTTGCGATCATAGCTGATGGGCTGTCCGAAATGAACAAAAGAGGTAGAGAAAGTGGTATGATTAAGGGGGCCAAAGTGAAAGGGATTGCGGAACCACTTTCTATCCTACAGTATGCAGACGATACTCTATTGTTCGGGGTGTCCACAGTGGAGGAAAGCGTCTCTATTTCAATTCTGCTAAGATGCTTTGAGTTCTGGTCAGGACTGGCAGTGAACCTTCAAAAGAGCTCTGTGACGTATCTGAGTGATAACAGAGCTTATCCGATCGAGGTGATCTCTAATCTTATAGGTTGCGAACAGGGGGAATATCCGTTGCGGTATCTCGGTTCTCCTATCAGACCGGGAAAGATGAAAAAGGAGGATTGGGAACCGATTATTGAAAAAATTGAGAAGAAACTGGCGGGGTGGAAAGGAAAGTTTCTTTCTTTGGGAGGGAGGATCACCCTTATTAACTCGGTTCTCAGCTGCCTGCCAACGTATCTCATGTCCATTTATGAGATGCCTTCCTGGGTGATTAAAAGAATTGATAGATGTAGGAGACATTTTCTTTGGCATGGTCATGGAACGGGGAAGGGGATCCCTCTTATGAAGTGGGATAAAGTGTGCAAGAAGAAGGAGTTTGGAGGGATGGGGATTGTTAACTTAAAAGATATGAATAAGGCGCTACTGTCCAAGTGGTGGTGGAAGATGCACAAGCAGAGGAAAGCGTGGTGGAGCAATTCTTTCTTGCGATATAGACGGAGAAAAATATTCAGATTTGGAGGAAAGAGTAGACATGCCAAAACTTCATTTCTGTGGAATGGAATTCAAAAATTGGGGGAGACATTCCACTTAAGTACGTCATGCAAAATAGGGAACGGGAAGAACTCGAGATTCTGGTTGGACAAATGGTGTGGGGATAACACGTTTCAGTCTCTCTTCCCAGACCTAACGAAGGAGATCGACAACAGGGACGGATTTGTCAACGAATATTGGAGTAACGGATGTTGGAGAGTACTCAACGGAGAAGTTTTATCAGGCAGGGGTCTGAGCCAACTGGGGGAGTTGGAAGAAATGTTGAGAGAGGCGGAGCGGCCTAGGCCCGGGGGACTTGATAGTAGGGAATGGAATAGAGGGAAGTCGCCCACATTTACGGTTTCATCCATGTACGACTTACTTAACGATGGGGGAATCAGAAACAAAGAAGCGAAGGTTATTTGGAACGCAAAAGTACCGAGCAAGGTGAAAGCGTTCTCCTGGTTGCTACTGCACGACGCGATTCTTACCAAATCAAACCTTAGGAAGCGTAATATTCCGATAGACATCACTTGCCAACATTGTAATCAGGAGGACGAGGACTACACACACCTTTTCATACAGTGCCCTAGAGCAGCGTTGGTTTGGGAAATTATGGTTTTGGGGTTTAACACGGTAGAGACACCAAAAAACATTCAAGATATTTGGGGAGGGTGGAGAAAGAGTAATATTAGGAAAGAACACAGGATACTATGGGATATCACGACGGGTGCGATAGTTTGGGTTTTGTGGAGAGATAGAAATGATTTATGCTTTCGCAATATTACTTGTCCATTCCATATTTTGCTGCGTAGAATTAAAGCCCTTACTCATGACTGGACAGGTAACACAGGGGCCAGGAAGAGGAGCAGACTAGATGGGACAGAGTGAGAGGACTAGTCCGGACGACAGGTCCGACCAAGCAAGAAGGAACTTGCTACTTGCGGTTCTTAGGGCTTGGTGATTATCTTAGATTTGCTTTTTCAATATTGTAATGATGTAATAGATCGTGTTGTTTTGGTGCCTATGAGCACAGGTCGATGTATCCAGATGATGTAGGTCCTTTTGTAATCCCGTTAATCTTTCATTAATGAGATCGGTGACTTCGGTCACTTTATTATCAAAAAAAAAACTGTACATGGCCATACAAACACAATGAGCTTAAATGAAAGAATATCATAATTAGCACAAATGAAGAGTTGTTTCTCCATCTTAAACCATCCAAACAAGATTCATAATCAAAATGATAATCACAGAGTATTCCATAATCAGATTATTGATCTTACCATATAGTTTTTGTGCCTCCTTAACGGGAACTCCGATTAAGTTCTCTTTATGCCGAAGTTAAGCTTGGAATTTGAAGGGTCTCTTCCTCCCACATTTCGCTGTATCTCATCTGATAATGATATTGTCACCATAATTAGCTACCTTGACTTTTACAATGGACTTATGACAAATATAAGAATGTATTGTAAAAGATTTTTTATGCACAGATGCAGTTGGATATTTCCTCAGCTAGCCCCTAGGTTTCACCTCATTGAAATTGATGAACTTGTAATAATGTAGTATTATATTATGAATGCGCACCATTTGCCATTGTAAAATTTCTGAATGAACAAGCTGGTGTACATAAAATGGGGACAAAAGGCTTAGTCGATTGTAACTTCTCTCCTATCAGAAAAATTGGGAACTGCAAATGAGTTTCCCATGTGGTCATTTACGGGGCATCTGAAACTACCCAATTTAGGGGCTGTTTCCAATTGAACAGAACTTTCAACCACAACAGTCACTTGTTAGATATGGAGTGAGCGAATTCTCATTGTCCAATGCCACAATCTAAATTGAGTATTTCATCCCACTTCCCATGTGAAGCACTCAACCTCTCTTGTGCAACCACTAATTGCTTCCTCGAGCTTCAAATTACCTTCTTCTCTACAAGCGATACGTAAAAAATTCTGCTCATTGTTATCGAGTTCCATGACCAAATCCTTAACTATTTCCACTTCCTCCCAATCAAAAAGCTGTACCAGACACTTGCAGTGTTTGATGCCAGCCTTTATCCCATATCTATTGCTCATATATCGAAACAACCTCCATCCTTCTTGCAGCATTTCCTCTCTCACACATGCACACAATACGCCAAAAAGTGTGATATCATCCGGCCTCACATTGTTTCTATCCATCTCTTTGAAAAGCATGACTGCCTCTCTTCCAAATCCGTGCACTGCTAAGCTCATGATCATAGAGTTCCAAGTTGCCACACTACGAACTGGCATTTGATTGAAAACTTTCACTGCATCCTCCAAGCTGCCACATTTGCTGTACATGTCTATTAGAGCTGTACCAACATAGATCCCTGTATCGAGCCCATTGTTCTTATGTGCAAATTTGTGGACCCAACGGCCCATGGACAAGCTTCCAAGTTCGGTGCAGGCGATCAAAAGAGCAACTAGAGTGAAATCATTTGGTCTAATTTTATCCTCCTACATTTGAAGAAGGGGGTACAAGTAAAAGGATGAACTCAAGAAAAATGAGATTTAATTGAAAGAAATAACTTTGAAAGGAAAAAAAATATAAATGCAACTATTTTTTTGGATCATTCCAAAACTTAGTAGTAATGACTACATTATTATCATATTCAATATGAGAACATACCAACATTCGCCAGAACAGTTCAAACGCCTCATCCGCCCTCCCACTCCTCGCACACCCACCAATCATTGCCGTCCATGCCACCACATTCCTCCTCACCGGCATTCCCTCAAACACCTCCCTCGCACCCTCCACATCCCCACATTTAACCAATCCACCAACCATTCCCGTCCATGTCACCACGCTCCTCACCCTCATTCCCTCAAACACCTTCCGCCCACTCTCCCCATCCCCACTCTCAAAGTAAAAACTCATCAATGTGTTCTGAAAATGAATATCCCTCCACACCCCACCCTTAACTGCAAACCCATGGATAACTCTTCCGATCCTGTTAAAATACAGGGGTTAGATAAGCTAAGTAAAGATTAGTAAAAAAAAATGACCTCTATATCTAAACTTTAATTTGTTTGGATCATATTATGGAGTCAAGTTCCCTCCAATTATCTCACCTCAAAGGTAAAATAATTGTAGAGAAATGATAGCATGTCACTCCAAATTTACAACTTCAATTGCAACTCTCTATAATTAGTCTTACACAAAATAAGTGGTCCCAACTAACTGCACTTCTATTCATTTATTCAAATCATGCATGGACCAATTATATGAGTGAGTTGCAAATAGAGTTGTATTTTTGGAGTTCATGCTATCATTTTTCATAATTGTAAGGAGCTCTATGGATATGAATACATATATAGGTGGAAATGACTTGTGTACGTGCAACTGTCTAAACTTTGACCATTTTTGAATCATATTTTGGAGTTAAAGTTACCTCGAGTTATCTAACCTTAAACTAAAATAACCGTAAAAAATCTGAACTCCAATCCGACCATTTTTTTTATTTGTGAAGAGAAAAAAAAAAAAAAAAAAAAAGGAATAATAGAGGTAGAGATAGTATCTTACCTTTGTAAGTCTGGATTGGTGGTGGAGAGGATTTTGAGGAGGAAAGTGAGGGTGAACTTATCAGGGGAGGAGTTGGAGTGGAGGAGTTGGTGGAAGAGGAGGAGGGAGTGAGAGGGTGAGTGGTGGTGGGCCCGGATGAGGAGGTTGAAGGGGAAGGTGGAGGAGGAGGGGTGGAAGTTGGAGTGGAGGCCATGGCGGATGAGGTGGGCATGGATTTGATTGGTGACGTGGAGGGAGGGGGAGTGTTTGAGGAGGTGGAGGGTTTGGGTTTGGGTGAAGGAGCGGGTAGGCGGGTGGGTGGGTAGTTGTGTAGGTGAGAGCATGGGAGTGGGTTGGGAGAGTGAGAGGGAGGGGGAGGTTGAGGGGAACAAATATCTTTTGTTTGGGGGTGGGGGTGGAAATGCGTCGTTCGGGTTGGATGAGTTGAAATCCAAAAGGATGTAAGATCCATTTGGGGTCCAAACCCGCTTGAGGATGCACTGAAATTCATGAGCATCTTACCTCAGACGTGTTTATAATAAGAGTAATGCTAGAGCCACTACCAATTTCACTACCATTTCCTTCACTACCTTAGGTGGCATACTCCAATAGGTAGAAAATGATAGAGTAGGTGGGAGAACTCTTCAATAGGAGTATGCCACCTAAGGTAGTGAAGGAAATGGTAGTGAAATTGGTAGTGGCTCTAGCATTACTCTTATAATAAAGTAAATAAATAATTTTTTTTTTGATGAAGTACAACATGCTCAGTCTGAAAAATACTTGTAATTTATTTGATATAGCGGATAGAATCGACAGGTTCCAGCTAAAAAATACTTGTAATTTAGATGGTAAGATTTTCCACAATACGGCGGAAGATTAAATATCTCTACTACTGGGAGAAGGCCTTAGGGTCTGTTTGGTTCAGGGGAGGGGAGGGGAGGGGAGGGGAGGGATTTTAATGGAGGGGAGGGAAAGGGAGGGGAGGGATTTAATGAAAACTCTGTTTGGTTCAAAGGAGGGGAGGGGAGGGAAAATAATAATTTTCTTGTTTGGTTCACAAGGGGAGGAAATAGATTTTATAATAAAATTACTTTTATACCCTTTTGCATATAATAAGAAATTCATACAACCACATCCTTGTTTGGTCATCCTGAAGCAGGAATTTGTCTGTGCAATCTATTATATGTATACTTGACTGTTATCAAATGCAAATCTCTGTTTGTATTCTCATCTCTTCCTTAATTTGTAGGTGATGGAGGAAATTTTGCTGGTGGTTTTGATATTAGTATTTTTGGGGAGGTTCAAAAGACAGGTGCGGATTATTAATCCAGAGAAGCTGAGTAAGTGTACACATTTGATCTTAGTCTGTGATATATATGGTTCTCATTACTGCTATCTTAATTTGTCTTAATTAACAGGAGATATAGTTTTGCTGAAGAGAATAACACAGAAAAAAAAATAACCAGTAAGAAACTTGTGCCTGCGACAAAAGTGAAATCGTAAAAGCTATGGGAAGTGATATACTATTCCAGACTATTGGAAAATGTGGATTCCTTCCCGTTCTTGAATTGTCCAGTGCATATAATTAGCTGCAAAGATGAACCTTTCCATAATGTTTGTGTCATGGCTTGAAATATTAACCAATATTGAAATGCACTAACTGTTAGGTCTTCGCTGATACTTCAAATGAACACAATATTAGTTATAAATGACAACTGATACTAGACCTCTATAAGGAGTTTGCAAACCATAGTTTTAATTAATCAGACATAAATCTCATGATAAAGCACAAATTTGTCAATTGTTTTATGGTTATTCAAAGATACACATTTGGATAGACAAAGGAAAACCCAAAGTACTACACCCCCATTATTCCTTACACTCAAGTCTTCAAGGTTGTCATGGTCGAGTATGAACTCCTGAAGCTCAATTTGTATTGCCAGAATTGACTCCTGAAGCTCAATTTGTAAATATCTCTTGTTTCACTCTTCATACTGATTTTGTTTCAAATGAAAAAGTGCACAAAGTGTGACTGTATGCTGATAGTGTTGTGTTCAGCATGCGAGTGTGTCTGTATGCTGATAGTGTTGTGTTCAGCATGCGAGTGTGTTTGTACTCTGCAAGACTGCAAACATTAAGAGAAGGCACCAAATGAAATTGGAGATCAGTAAACCATCAATTCCCCACCAATGAGGGCTTACAAGCAGATGTGAATGATATGCATAAGTATTTCCAAAATCAATATGATGATGCAGGATGCACACAAAATATGAGCTTTGATAATTTAGCAGAGATATCAGCAAATAATAATATTGCCACAGGAATTATTGATGAAAGCTTTTGGAATGTCGATGAATAGTCTTACTTTGCACTTTGCACGACTGTTCTGAGGGAAAGGAAGATGACTGCCACAGAATTTTTAAATGTGAGATGCATTGAGCTGCTTCGGTTGGAGTTAATCTCGGCCCCTTTTTTAAAGAGAGGTTTTTTAGGATTTAGATTTTTTAAAGGGCAATTTAGTCATGCCACTTTAAAAAATTAGCCCTATTTTCTCTCCCCTCCAAATCCCCCCACTTTTGGAGGGGAGCCAAAATTGGCTCAGGAGGGGTGTTGCCCCCCCCCCCCCCCCCCCCCCATTTCCCTCCCCTCCCCTCCCCTCCTAAAAATTGAACCAAACAAGAAAAGTAATAAAAAAATCCCTTCCCTCCATTCCCCTAGTGTAATTTGTCTATATCCCAATTCATGTAATGCACGTTTAATTAAACTCTACAATATAAACCAATAAAATACGTACAGTACACGTTCAAATTTATTACCATCTCCATATCTTTTAAAAAAAACCAAAAACCCTACCCTCTTCATCTCCCTCTCTCTGCACCTGCCCTCTGGGAGAAGGATCATGAACAGTGAATGTCAGTCTATTATTTTACGTGTTCTGTACGTGCTTCGCCCATTATAATATAGATAAATAAAATATAAAAAAAATATTGTTCAGACGTGCATTGCACGTGTATTTACTAGTTTTTATAAACAAAAGTTAGGAACCTGTCATGTTTGGAAAATTCTTATAATTTATACTTGATTATGCAACCAAATCATGAAATGTCAAAAAGATTATACTATTTTTTTTTTATTTTTTTAAAAGAAATGTAAAATATAGCCACTATATTTTATTAATAAAATGTTAATAAAGCAAACTCAATGTACTGAGCTCAATTACAAAAACTACAGTATACGAAATAAAACATAATACCGAGGGGCGTAGCTGCCCTGGGCCCAGGGGGTGCAGCTGCGCCCCCTGGGATTTTAAAAAAATTTCAAAAAAAAATTATATTTAGTAAAAAGAAATTTAATAAGGGTTTATGTGTAAAATTCCCAACCCATTTAGTCATTTACAGATTTATTTTACTCTTTCAGACTTTCAGTCTTTCTCCCATTCCTCTTTTTCTTCTCTTCGACTCTTCCTCCTCTCGCCGGTTACATCACCTAGTCCTTCTTCCACTCTTTTGTTTCCACTTTACTGAACCCAAACCCACTTCATAATGAATTTGTAAGAGGGATTAAAATCTACAAGTAATTAGTTGGCTTTGTAGAGGATGTCAGAAGAAAGAGAGAGAGAGAGAGGAGTCGATCGATTCCAAACCCAATTGTAAGTAATTTTTTTGTACATTTTGATAATTAGGGTTCATATTCTGATATTTCGTGAATTCATATATGATAGGATAATTAGATTGCTAATTTCTGTTTTAGTGTTACTGATTTGTTTGAGAATGGACTGAATTAGTATGATATGTAATCAAATTAGAACCCAACTGGGTACAGATTATAGTGTTAGTTTCTGTCCCAATTTTGAGCTAATTTCTGATTTTTTTAATATTTAAACACATGGAGTTTAGTGTTGAATTTTTTATATGCGTATCTTATATATGTGAGCAACATTTCCACAAATTTTCATGATATTTGGAGAAAACCCAGGTTCAAGGCGTTACATTAAATTTGTACTTCACATTGTTCAATGCCCAATCTGGTTATTTGTACAAACATATACAATTATGATTCACCTTCAATTTCTTTCTCTTTTCCTCTTTTGAATTCAACTTAAAAATCTCATTGCAAATTCAAAGGAGACCTGTGAGGAGCTCGAGAGGAGTAAGAAATAGATCAAACAACAAACACAAAGTGGGTAACTAATTATAACCATTAGTTTTTACTCTTTCTATGCATATACTTATGTGATGAACATCTAATGCTTGATGTACTTAATTACTTTGAGGTAGACTGATGATTGAAGTTGGAAATAGAGAAGATTTAACTACTGGTTTTTTAATGGTTCTAAGTTTTTGAAAATGCCCGCCACTTGTTTGATGAAATGCCTAAGAATGATAAGGTTTAGCTTGCATGGGCATAATTTTACTTTGCCAAACTAGTATTTGATCAGCCACCTATTTCAGGAGGAGATAAAATGACTAACTAATTCTCTTTTATATGATGATATAAATTCATCTATTCATTTTATGTTACTTTGAGTACTTGACCCAACAAATAGTCTCCTCGGTTATTTTATCAAAGTTCAAATAGTTCACATTCTTGAGTTCAAATAGTTCACATTCCCCATTACTAGCCTTTTAGGGATATTGATTTATTGGAATTGGATATAATTTCAGATGAAAAATACTACACTATTCAAGTTTTTTAAAAACTCTCAAGAACAAGCTGCTTCAACAAGCTTTTCGTGATCATGATGAATCTCAGGAATCACAAAATAAGGGAAACTTTCTTGAACTCTTACAATTTCTTTGTGACCACAATGAGAATATTGATAAAGTTCTATTGACGAAGGGTCCAGAAAATCACAAATTGATATCCCCTCAAATCCAACAAGAGATTATTACTTCCATTGCAAAGGTAACTACAAATGCTATCATCAGCGATCTTGGTGATGAACTGTTCACTATTTTGGTTGATAAGGCGCGTAACATATCCATGAAAGAACAAATGGCTGTTGTTTTACGTTTTGTGGATGAAAGAGGGCATATTATGGAGCGCTTTTTTGACATTGTTCATGTTGGTGATACTACTGCCTTATCACTTAAGGCAGTTATTGAGTCTCTGTTGTCTCAACATGGGTTAAGTATATCGAGTATACGGGGGCAAGGGTATGATGGTGCTAGTAACATACGGGGAGAGTTCAATGGATTAAAAAACTTGATTATGATGGAGAATGAGTCGGCTTATTATGTTCACTGCTTTGCTCACCAACTTCAGTTAACACTTGTAGTTGTTGCAGAAAGTCACGGGAAGATTTCTGTATTCTTTGACATTGTTACGAGTTTATCAAATGTTGTTGGAGCCTCATGCAAGCGTAGGGACATTCTTCGTGAAAAACAATTTGAGAAAGTTGTTAAAGGAGTTTATAATAGTGATATTTTGACTGGGCAAGGTAAGAATCAAGAAATGACATTGAAGCGAGCTAGAAGCACCCGTTGGGGTTCTCGTTACGGTACACTAATGAGTTTGATTTGCTTGTACTCGTCTGTGATTGATGTTATTGTGATTGTTGAGGAAGATGCAAAGGATAAGAAGATAAAGGGGCAAGCAGAAAATCTATTGGGAATCATTGCACAATTTGAGTTTGCATTTCATTTACATTTGATGAAGAATATTTTGGGAATCACAAATGATTTATCACAAGCTTTACAGAGGAAAAAACCAAGATATGATAAATGTCATGACTCTTGTGAGGATAACCAAGCAACATTTGCAAAATATGAGAGATGATGGATGAGAATCATTGTTGGAAGAAGTTTCTTCATTTTGTGTGAAGCATAAGATAGTAATTCCACATATGGATGAATTATTTGTACAACATGGAAGATCCCGTCATAACTTTGAAGGAAAAACAAATCTTCATCATTATCGTATTGAATTGTTTATGAAGTGATTGATTTGCAACTTCAGAGTTGAACAATCGTTTTAATGAGGCAAATACGAAGTTGTTGCTGTGTATGGCTTATCTTGATCCAAGCGATTCATTTTCTGCTTAGGAAAAGAGAAAATTGTTTCGCTTTGCTGAATTTTATCCATCCGATTTCTCTAACATTGAGTTAATGCACCTTGACCGGCAACTTGATACCTACATTTTGGATGTGCGCTCTGATGACCGATTTTCTGAAGTTGCAGGGATTAGTGGGCTTGCTAGAAAGATGGTTTAGTTAAAAAAACATCGTGCATATCCGTTGGTTTATTTGCTCTTGAAGTTGGCATTGCTATTACCCGTTGCAACCGCGACAGTAGAGAGAGTATTTTCTGCAATGAAAATCATCAAGACTTCATTACGAAACCGATTGGGAGATAAGATGATGAATGATTGTTTGGTTGCATATATTGAAAGAGGTGTATTGGATGTCATTGACAATGAAGATATCATTCAATATTTTCAGAATATGAAATCTTGAAGGGTTTTATTGCTAAAGAAAAATGCTATTTAGTGATTGTAATAGTTTGTGACATTTGATAGTAAAATATGATATTTTGAGGCTTGCAAATGTGTTTATTATAAATTTTTTTAATAGTAAGTGTTGCGCTCCCTAGATGAAAATCCTGGCTACGCCACTGATAATACCCCAAACTTAGAACATACAAGAGCATCAAAACGAAAACAATAAGATAAGAGAGATTCATCCAACAACGCGCAGGACGGTGGGCTACCCATGTCTCAATATTTTAGTTCAAAAAATAAACATTAATACTGTATACAAAACAACCAACCCCGAATAAGGGTACAAGACTGTACAAGCGAAGATTAACCAGATATCAATCAAATTAATTTGAAACCAAGAATTCGTAGAAATAAAATCTGAACCTAAAAATCAATTAGACCTAGAAAAATTCATAGACAAGAATCTAAATCACATGACCTTAAAAGCATCATAGATAAATCATTTCTAACAAGAAGTTAACATTTAACCATCAGAGCTAACCTAACACCTGTCATCTAACAAACTACAAATTGATTCGTCCGTGGTATCTCCAAAGTGGGATCGATCACCACCTTCTCATCGTCGTATTCTTCCACCTGAAATGCTCTAGTGGAGCTCTGGCGATTTTACCTCTTTCCCCAAGTTACATTCGCATCAGGTTTGGAAGAGTGTGGTCTTTTGGATAAAGGTTAAAAGGGAGGGGACTGTAGCTTTATATATTAAGAAAAATAAAAAGATTAAAAACCTTTGATTTACTGATTTAATTTCTGACTAAATCCGATAGACATAATCTCGTTTGAAAGAAGCAATCTTAATTGAAAACTAGATTTTTTTTATTATAATAGTTTAAAATTTGAACAAATAGTACATGTTTGCAACTATATCATAAAAATAATTTAACAACATATATTGTTCATTAATCCGATAGACATGATTTTATTTGAAAGAAGCAATCTTAATTAAAATCTAGCAAAATTCTTTATAATCGTTTAAATTTTGAATAAATAGTTAACTGTTTACAACTATATTAAAAAAATAATTTAAGAACATATATTGTTCATTTAGACATTTTTTGACATTTATCCTTTTTTACTCTTAAATTGACAATTCATCATCTAAGAACATATATTGTTCATTTCTACATTTTTTGATACATTCTTTTTACTCTTAAATTGACAATTCATCATCCTTTATATTTAAAATGCACGGAGGTTACATGCATTGGGTTGCATACAAACGCCAACTCCAACTCCAACTCTTCTATTATAGAATTAGAAATTAGAGATATAATTTATGTTGGTGATCTCCAATATCTCATAAAACATATTGCATTTTTTCATTCATTTGATCTTGAAATCATGGAACTTTAATCTATATACACACCGAATCAGAGATATCATAAAAGCTGTAACAAATCAATTTTAATTTTCTACCATAGTTTTTCCTTATTACCATTTGTCGTATTTTCTTCACTTCTACTGGTTATTACCACTTCATAATGAAGGGAAGTTAATTTTGATAATCAATGAAAGCAGCTTATAAAAGCTTTAGTTTGAAATTCATCTGAAATGTATGGGGCAAATGTGAAGATTTAAATATCAAATCATAAAAATTGCATGACCTTTCTGATGAATAAGCATCAGCATATAAAACTTTTAAAAATACACACACAACTAAAATAATAAAATAATAATAATTCACTTGATTGAAAATTTTATGGCAAAAAAAAACCAGTACCTCAAGTTGGATGCTGGAGTTCAGGAATCAGGATCCACCAACTCTAATTTTTCTTTCCTAATCATCTACAAAATCTCTTGAAGATGCAATCTCGGATCATATTCCTTTACAAATGATCTAGGTTCAACAAACTAACATCTGCTAAGCACACAAAAACACCAGCGACCAAGAACTCATAGTGCTAATGCAAAGACAGGAAAAGGAGCACTAGCTGGTAAGACTAACTACTGTTGAAAAAATATTCAAGAATTGATTCATCCATAAAGCAGAACTAATTGGATCATGTAGGTGAACTTTAGGCTTCATATAAGCTGACCATGATCAATATATAACATTTTGAAGTGTGATTAATATGTACTACATAAACAACATAACATGGCATAATCTACCAACATAATGTACTCTTTTCAACTGGAATATGGAAAAACGTACCCTTAAACATACAAGTGTTTGCAATGTTTCATTGCAAAGGTATAGAAAACATGTAGGCGCTAGGTACGATCTTGAACATTTGTACTGCTGAATGTGACAACCAACAATCCGAAATATCAGTAGAAAGATGGGTGATAAATAGGCTGCACTTGAAATAAAGTTTTTTGTTAACATTTTCAAATTTCCTGTGCAAATATTTAAGCATTCTGGCAAAGTCTCCACGATAAAATTACAAAGGTGGCAAACAAAATAAAATTTCTCGGTCTGGTCTTTCTCTAAAATGAAAACACCAAAATACAGCCGTTTCCCTAATAATTGCAACAGGAATGATTTAAAGAAAGCTCAAGATATCTAAGATGCTGGGGTTTCAGTAGCAGCAGCAGCAGCAGCTGGCTTGGTCTCAGTGGCAGCAGCAGCAGCTTCTACAGGGACTTCAGGGGCAGCTGCTTCTCCCGTAGCTTCGGGAGCAGATGCTGGAGTGTCATCGGCAGCTGCTTCTTCGAATGTTTGTCCTTCAACAAGCTCAGGGACGTCATCGTCGTCATCCTGGGTTGTGGTTGCACCGCCACCTGGTGCCTGTTTCTGGAAGTGCTCTGCAAGCTTCCTCAAATTGTCCAAATTGTCGGGGCCTGAGAAAAGAAATTCACATTGTTGAACAAACTATAATATTTGAGTTATGTGACAGATAATAATCCCTATTCTCTACTATTATAATACCTAAACATAACATAACTATCCCACACTCCCCATGTGCACATGGTGTTGGCAAGAAGAATACTCAATTATGAAGGACAAAGCACAAGCATTGCAAGTTCACAAAAGTCCCAGTGCTAGAGAAGCCTGCATCACTGACTCAACAGTCGACATTGCTAGAAATATCTAACAAGTTACTATATGTAGGTTGGAGAACTTTTTACTCTCAAATTGAGGCTCCAAATCTTACAGAACAAAAAAGTATCAATATGTAAATATTAGTTTTACTTAACAATTAGACAGATCCTAAAATTTTATAGATAAGCATTCCAAACATTATTCCAACAATAAATAGTATATGCAATTGTACACTATATACAACAACTGTAAAATAAATGGAGAAACGAATTGTCATGGGAATTCAATTACAAGAGCAATTGAAGGAGCATTATATGACAAGAGGGCAGCAGGTTAAATGGCAAAAATAAGTAGGGCATAACTTTTTTGTAATCCCCTGTTTAATTGACACAGTTGAAACAGGTTTGGTTACCATTTCTGTTTAATTCCCATGTTCTCCCTTTTTAAGTCACAGTGGGTTATAAAATCATAAGAGGTAATGAGGCATGAATAATATCATAGATAGCCAAAAGATGCTAGCCAAGCATATAAGAGGAGCAGGGTGCATAAAAACTTAAAACTTACCCAGTTGGTTGAGTATGCTAGGAAGCACATCCTGAAGTCCTGTAATCAAAATAAATATCACATGTCAGATTGTAACAAAGAAACAAGCCAGTAGATTTATCTCTTATTTCCCACTAATTTCAATAATAAAAAAGAAAGACAGAAGAATACTTTTTGTTTGAGGAGACCCGCTGACAACCCATGTATTTGCTGCAATTGAAGCTTGCACTGCACAAGAGATGCTGAAATTAGTAAAATAAAACTGCAACAAAGTTAACACTAGTTTGCATCAAGTGATTTGGTCACATTGCTGATTTGATGCATCATATACCTTTAGGATTCTGAAATTGAATCACAAAATCATCTTTAAAAATGTTCACTTCTTCGATTGCGGGGATAGCATTGACGCCTATTCTCTTCAAAGTGCTTTGAAGCCTTTTGTCATCTGTGGTAGTTGTCTTATGTACTGCTTTCTTCTTCCTAATAAAGTTATAAGATGAATTTGAATATAGAAAAACACAATGTCTCTTTGTAAGCATATTTTAATTCCATTGTGCTATGCAGATGAAGAAAGAGCTTACAGAATATACAGCTCAACCCTAATCCTAACTTTCTTAGTTTGGGGGAGGAAGCTGGCTATTGGAGACAAAACACGATTATATGTACATAATTTAAGTAACATATAAGGTCATTTCATAGGATAAAAATATATTAAAAAGCAACTTCTTTTAAAAATAAAATACACAAACAAATGATATCTTTATCGAGTCCCAACCCACAACCAAATAATAGCAGTGGCCTACCCAAATTCTCATAGCATTGTTTGCTTTAAGCCTTTAACTATTAAAAGCAAAAAGAACACACTGTAATATTAAAAGCTTGCTACTTAGTGAAACAAGGAAGTTTCTCTTGTCTGAACCTTACAGTAGCAAGCATTCACTATAACTTTGGTAAAATGTGTACTTTTACTGCTAATTTACTCTATTTTAGGCTAGGCTTTACCCTTTCACATTTGGCTAGTGAATAGTCATTTGAAATTTGTAAATTTATGATGTTGTATCAAAAATAATATAATTCTAATTGTTAGTATAAATTGTATACTAATTAAAAAGTTTAATCAATCAAACATTAAATTTATTTAAATAATTTTACTGAAATTCTTTTGAGAAGATTCAACAACCTTATAATTCAAAAAATAAAATTCGCTTCAAGATTGCTTTATGATTTTACTCGCTAAATGGTGAAGCACCATACTCTTTTATCAACATTTTGAACTCTTAAATCTGTTTATAGATTCTATTCCAGAGGCTGTTCATCGCACATTCTATTCAAGAGGCTCTTAAATCTGTCTGAAGAATTCTATTTAGAAGTATATAAGATAGAAAATGACCTGCGCATGCTACCCTTCCCGCCAGTGCGAACTGCAGTAGCCATCTTCATCAACTTTGCCCTATCCATCTGCAAGGCAAAGAATTGTGTCAAAATGCAGAATACTCATAAAGCATTTGTTATAAAATAGACAATACTGGAAAATCATAAACACAATAAGGCTAATGATCGTAAGTAAACTGTGAATAGTACAGTATCGTAAATCAAGGAGAGTAAATGTCATAATCAGAACATACCAAAAAATACCAATTCAAAATTGATTTAGGTAAAAAACTTCAGAAGAAAATCTAGCAACTTCACTAGATAATTTGGTTTCATGACTTGAAGCAATCTCAGTTTATAATAACAATTAAAGACCAGTGCTCAGAATAATTTTAAACTGCCTTAAGTATAATTCCATCACCAGCTCGACACTGTATGATACAAGATCATTAAAAATACATGTGACTGCCGACTACTGTTACTGAGAAATTAATGGACAGTGGCCATAAAATTCATACACAGAGAGATACATGTATATTTCATAGTTAAATATCAGCTAAATGCCATATACAGAAACCATGATCAATTAGTCCACAAGACAGAAACACAAAACCGTTAGCTCAGCACAATCAATTCCATCTCTTGCAAATCACCAAATTATGACAATTCTGATAAGGTCCTCCTACTCAATCAAATAATTGTACGTAATGGTCAAAACGCCTAAGAGAATTAATATCTCCAAGGGCATTAGAGTATTGGTTAGTTCCTTCACAATTGATGTTAAAGAAAACACCATAACACAAGCTTGAAAACTGCAAGATCTATCAAGAAACAAGATTTAATAGTTATTGGCAAATGGAAAGGGCTACCAAGAGGTCACATTAAAATTAGTCATACATCGGTAGTCCAAGCCAGTGCTGTCGAAGAGCTACCAGACAGTAGACAATGACCCAATCCCCGATGGAATGTTACACGATACAACGAAAATGGTACGAAAAGTTGAATAGGGTGATCTCACACTTTAATAGCCTTGGAGCATGAAGCTAAATGTCTAAAGAAATATATTAACAACTTGATTCCCATAAAGGTTATTTGGTAGGCACAAATAATGGGTAAAAGGTTGAGCAAAAGTCCCCCAATGAGCCACTATAGATGTTGGGCCAGTGCAACTAAGAAAACTAACAATAGAGATCACTACATCGAATAGCTCCAACTACATTAACAAACTATGCATAATTTCAATCAAAACAACTTCGTCCGGTCAAAACTAACCGCAACATTATAAAAACATTCAAGAATTGAAGTCATCAACAACAACAAAAATGGCGTAACTTCCGCATAATAAATTATATCCCTCACAGATTATCAAACTTCTACAACCACAGCTTCATACTGCTGGCCAATTGTTAAATACATCCACATACTTAAACACAATAAATGCTCGAATAACCTAAAAACCCATTTTAACAAAATGATATTACACTAACCAAAAAAATGCAAACATAATAACTATAAAAAATCTTTCTTCACCCCAAAACTAACACAAATCAGATACTATAACTCAGAAAGTTCGCATCTTTCTTCACCCCAAAACTACATAAACTACGCGTAAAAGAAAAAGCACCGTTTCAGATCTGAAACACGTCAACAAACCCTAATCATAACCCTAAACCCTAACGATCGATTCCAAATGGGGTACCAAAACCCTAAACCCTAACTCAGAATCGAGTATTCAAATCCAGAAATGTCGAAAAGGGTAACTACAAATCCAGATCATTAGCAATAAATTAACGAAAACAAGAGGGATACAAATGATACCTTGAGGTGATTATAACAGAGATGGAAATGGAGACGACGACGAAAAGAGGAAGAGATTAGGAGAGCGGCGACGGCGGAACCCTTGAAATGATATAGTACATAGGTTTTCTTATCGTATTACTAAAATACCCCTACCTTTTTCCATAAGAAAATATGTGGGCTTTTGTGGTGGGCATGTGATGGATTATGCCCATTTATGTTATAACAAGAACAAGCACAAGCACAAGCCCAATCCCTATTTCCCTTTTTCCGAATAAGGCCCATAAGCCACCCTATTAAAGCAAGCAGAACCGTAACACCCAAGCCTTTCTCACCAGCGAAAAGACTTACTACTAAATTTTAGTAGTACTTAGAGCATCCACTATCGTTGGCTAAAAACACAAAAATTGAAAATCGATTTAGAAATATGCCTCACAGTCGTTTGCTAAAAATCCATAATTTAGAATATAAATGAACGGTAGCTTGCTAAACTTAACAGCGTCTTTAGACAATTGCTAAATATAGAAGATGGAAGATATTTATCCGTTTGACGAAAGGGACGGATGAAGATATGCCGTTTAATTAATTAAAAATAAAAAAAAGATGAGAGACGGATGAAGACAAATTTTTTCTTTAAAAAAAAATCACTGAAAACACGCCGACGGATGAGGTTGTTCCGTCTGGTGTGTTTTTTTGATTTTTTTAATTTTTTTTAAACAAAAAAAAATCCAAAAAACACGGATGATGTTCATCCGTTTGGTGTTTTTTATTTTTTATTATATTTTTTATGATTTTAACAAAACACACACACACACACACAAAAAAAAAAAAAAAAAAAAAAAAAAAAAAAAAACCCAGACGGATGAACATCATCCGTTTGGTGTGTTTTTGACCTTTTTATTTTTATTTATTATTTTTTTTTGTTTACCGTATACCCAAAAAAAGGATGATCTTCCGTCATTTCTATTTTTAGACTTGGACGACTGCAGCGTGGTCCTTCTATTGCTATTTCTAAATGCTATATATAGCAATTGACGTAGAAAATGATAATGGATGCTCTTATAGAATTTATTTTCTAAGTGTAGCACGGCAACTTTGACAACAACTACTTTCTTTCTTCTTTTTTTTCAATTCTAAATTTGTGAAGCAACTACCCATAATAAAACTGATGATTTCTTTCACGATACATATCTAAAACGTTCATTTAATATACTAGATGATTAGCAAATGTACGAATGTTCTTTTTCTTCTTACCCCTTTTTTGGGTTGTGTTTTTTTTTTCTAGTACGATTAGTTGGATTGTTAGACGACGGAGGCACGATGGGCCAAGGCTGTGATAGGTGATGTTCTTCGGGCCGGAGCAACGAGGAAGAGAGGGCTTATGGACCAATCCAGTAGCTGTTATCTGATGAAAATCCTCCAAAGTACAGGGAGGGTTAATTACTGGGAATGAATTCATGAAGCATTACACTTTGAAGGGGCATGGAGGAGCTTCTGCACTCAACTGTCTCGAGCTTTGAACTAATTTGGAGGGAACTAAGTGTACTGTATGCTAATTATGGAGTAGTACAAATCATGTATGAGAATAATAGCTGAAGTTCATGTGTTCATGTGCCTTCTAGACTCCATTGTCACAATAAAGGCTATAATGTTTGTGCTAAATAATCTGTGGCTATTTGCATGTAATCTATACATGATTTTGGAATGGCCATTTGCAGCTCCAAATTAACAACTCACATCTGTAAACTTAATTTAACATATATATTTTTCTGATTTCCTTCTCTCTCTTTTTGGGTAAGAAGTCAAGAACCATAGGAGAACAAGCGTAAAAAATAATAATACGGTCCTCAATACGTATAGCGCCTAAGGAAAGAAACAAAATGCGCCAAAAGAAAATAAAAATATCGGTCTTCAGGAGTTGCAAGAGACAAAAATATCAACCGCGGTAATGTCTTCTTTTAAAATTGCACTAACATCCTCTCCACTAGTTAAAAGGCTTACCATTAGACCCTAGTGTCATTCGTAAAACTCTAGCTATATTGTTAATCCATCCATCTTAACTACACATATAAAAGTAGGATGAAAAATACAAACACATATAAAAGGTGAAGTACAATTCATATTATTCATGCCCATACCCAGTTGAGCCTCATAATATCCAATAAGCCGAGGCTTGGTTCCAGCCATTCATTCACTGATAGCCTCATCCAAAATCTCATCCAATTTGCTCCCCTCATCTTTTGTTAGCTTTGCATCCGCTCCTCTCAATCCTCACTGCTGCTTCTATTCACCACAGAAACCTCTCCTTATATCTTTATTGTATGATCATCATATAATATAGACACATCTTCACACATTCTCCTTCTTTATTCACTGTAACTCATGGTTTCGGCTACTCTTTCAGTAGCCAACCCTGCCCTTCAGGTCCATTACTCGATCTCCTTCTCTAATCTCTGTATATAAGTTTAATTGTAGGTGGCTTATATGTAAACCTCATGCATGCAGGCAAATGGCAGGGGATTGTCGGAGTTCACAGGGCTGAGGGGTTCGTCGTCCCTTCCCTTTGCGAGGTCAGCAGTCTCTTCGGATGACTTCCTCTCCGTCGTTTCATTCAAAACCTCTGCTGTGAGCTTCGACCACTCAGTTTAAATTCTAGCTCGATCAGACAAAAAAATAGTTATGTATTAAATTAAAAGAACGAGTTTAATCTATATACATTGTTTTGCTAATTGAATTCATTTGAATATAGGACGGTACTATTTGTATATTAACGCTAGCTATAAGCGTGCGAGAATCCATATCACTCAACCTAGGCTCAGTTGTTGCATTATGGTCTTAATGTTGATGCATATATAAAACACAATCCTGGATTGCATGTGATGTAGTTGTTGAAATATAGTAAGTGCTAATGTGTATATTCTCTTTCCTAGCTAATCTATAGGAAACAGATTTTCCAAATCTCTCATTCCTCAATCTTCTCTCAATCTCCTTTCTTATCTTTCAAGAATGTAATCCTTCTATATAGATGTATACAGTAGAATAAAGATTAATAAGAATAATAATCATTTTCCACAAAACTGTTTTCAACATGGTATCAGAGCCTAACACGATCTAGGCTAGTTGAAGAAGAAGAAGAGACGGACCTCTTTGTCGTCGTCCCTCTCTGTCGTTGTCCCGACATCTCCAAACCCCCGACGCTCCTCTCTGTCATCGTCAAGGCCTCAACCCCGATCCCCGAATCCGTCGTCTCACATCATAGGACCCTCTCCCAAAGCCGTCGTCATCCTAGAGCCGACATCGTCGACCCAGATCCCAGAACTAACGTCTCACCTGATCTCGACCCGTTGTTGACCCAGATCCCGTCGTCGACCAAGATCCTGTCGACATCTCACCGACGTCGTCGACCCAGATCCCACAACCAACGTCTCACTTGATCTCGACCCATTGTTGACCCATATCCCGTCGTCGACCAAGATCCTGGCGATTGCTTGTGCTGTCTGTGGTGATTTCGACCCGTCATCATCCAAGTGTTAGCGCTTGTTGTGGTGCTTGAACTCTCCTCGAGACGCCATCCATTCCCACAGATCTGTTACTGTTCTTGTGCTGTCCCTACTGCTAATACTGTTTGTTGCTCTGTTGTTGTTGTGCTCTCTTGATCTAATTTATTTAGATCTGGTTTGCTGTTGTACTCCATTGGTGTTTGTTGCTCACTGTTTGGCAAACAACTTGTTCTCTTTGTTGTGTTACAATGAGACAATATTTGTATGAATCAAGGAAGTATACTCATTATGGCAAGATCGGTCACACAAAATCTCGTTGTTATAAGATTATCGGCTATCAAGAGAACTGAGATCATAGCAGAGATATTTGGAAGAAGACTTGCAATAAACCCTCTGTCGCAGTTGGAGTTTTTGACCGTGCTGCTGCAGGTAATGATGGTAAGATTTTTTCTGTCTCTATTATGAACAATGCATGAATAATTGATTTGGGTGCTATCGACCATATAACTTTTGATTCTAGACAAGTCCAAAATTTTCAACCATCTACCAAATCAACTGTGTCCACTACCAATGATGATCCTGCCACTGTTACTAGCGAGAGTTCCATACCTCTCACAAATAACCTAACCTCAGATATTGTCTTAGTTGTGCCATCATTGATTTTTAACCTGTTATCTGTTGCTCAAATAACTACTGCCTTACATTGTATTGTAGTTTTTTGGCCTTCACATTGTATGTTTAAGGACATTCGGGCTCGCAAGATGATTGGTTATGGGGTTAGACATAAGAAGCTCTATTACCTGAATTTAGAATCTAAAAGTTCAAGCAAGTTGACTCAAGCTCTAAGTGTGGAAGGGTCTGAAGGTGAGAAGCAGAAATCAGATATTTAGTTATAACATCGACGTCTAGGGCATGCTTCTTTTGGTTATTTGAAGAAATTATTTTCAAGTTTATTTTTGAAGATGGATATTTCTGTCTTTCGGTGTGATGTGTGTAAACTCGCAAAAGGTAACCGTGTCTTGTTTCTCCCAAATCCAAGTAGAAGCTCTCTTCCATTTATGATTATTCATTCTGATGTTTGGGATCCATCTAAAAACACTACGTTTGGAAGAGCCAAATGGTTTGTGACATTTATTGATGACTGTACTCATATGACCTGAATTTGTTTGATAAAGTCGAAAAGTGAAGTTAGTGGCTTGTTTCAGAAATTTCACAAGCATGTTATGACTCAGTATAAATTACAGATTCAAGTTCTTAGGAGTGATAATGGCGGAGAATACCTGAGTTCGAATCTGCAATAATATTTGGTGGAACACGGAATTGTTCACCAGACTACATGCTCATATACACCTCAATAGAATGGAGTTGCAGAACGAAAAAATAGACACTTGCTCGAGGTGGTCCGTGCTTCTCTTATCCATAGAAATATGCCACTCATTTATTGGGGGGAACCCCTTGCTTCTGCTGCACACTTAATCAATCGAGTTCCTTCTGATATCCTAAACTTCCTCACGTCATTTCAAGCATTAACTGAAGTTGTGAATGCACCAAACGTCGTTAACTTGCTACATCGTGTGTTTGGGTGTGTTGCATTTGTTCATCTTCATCAATATGAACGTAATAAGTTAACTCCTCGAGCTGTCCGATGTGTGTTTGTGGGATATGCACAGGATAAGAAAGGGTATCGGTGCTATTACCCACCAACTCAAAAGATGTTTGTGACTATGGATGTTGAGTTTCATGATGATGAGATATATTTTTTCTCCGAGGTTGAACTTCAGGAGGAGTTCCGAAGTGAAGTTCAAACTCTTGCCTATGATGAAGTAGTTACCACTCAGACTGAACAATCGGATATAAGGGAAGAAAATCGGGATGTAAGTAGTGACGATCACTTGAATGAAAATTTGGTACAAGGCCCTTACGAATATTGAATGTTCATACAAGGCCCTACAAATATTGAATGTTCATACAAGGCCCTTACGAATTGCTAATTTCATATTTAGGTCCGGTCTACTCATCAGAGACCCAAATCCATCATCTTAATAATTTTGATTTATCGAAAGCTTCTATGGGAGAACAAGAATGCAAGGGCAAAACGACTATTACAAGAAACTCACAAAAATGATGTTAAAAAAAGGGTAATGCTACACCTACAACCTATTCTTACAACTTTTCTTTTACAATCTTAGGTGGCACAATTTCATTGGAATATATTGTAGAGTAGGTGAAAGTGGGTTGTACACATCTCCAATGAAATTAAGCCACCTAAGATTGTAAGGTTGTAAAGGTTATAGGTGTAGCATTACCCTTAAAAAAAAGGTAATACTACACCTACTCCCAAATCTACAACTTTTTTTTTACAACCTTAGGTGGCACATTACTATTGGATGTTTCTACCACCTACTCTACAATAAACTCTACTAATAATGTACTATCTAAGGTTGTAAAGAGAAAAGTTGTAAATTTTGGTAGTAGGTGTAGCATTACCCTTAAAAAAAAAAAAAATAATACCCCCTTCCAATTTTCATGATTTGGCATACAACCTAGATGATTTTTGAAAGTGACCACTAAATCCTTCTCGGAAAAATTTCCCTCCTCTATATGAATTTATACCAAGTACATTTTACATGTTGTCGCTAAAAAATCACAAATATAATTTGCTTTGCAAAAGTCTATTTTCATCTAAAATTTCTTAATCAAAAGTCAAAACTATGTCCTGACATGCTTTCACAATGAACTCGTCATGGACAAATATATAATTTTTTGTACTAGGAAACAACTCTAATAAGAGATTTTAGTGTCACTTTTTAAAATGTGTTTACCCACCTATGCGTAAAAACTCATGAGGTTTAGTAAAATTTACCAGAGAATAATGCACGGCTAATTTTAAAAAAACACTCATTAACTATTTGCATTTATGATAAAACACGTAAACGCTGAACTATATTAATGATTAAAAAAAACACATATGAACTTTTATTAATGTTTGAAAAAAATTCCTTAACCCTGTGCATTTTGAGAAGTGTTTTTTGTTTTTTGTTTTTTGAAAATAGTTGAGGGGGTGTTTAATGAGAAATGCATATAGAGTTTAGGAGGTGTTTATTGAAATTTAGCCAATAATCTATGGACTTACAATCTACCCATTTAAAATGCCCAAAGCCCAAATACAAATTTCTCATCCTTCATTTCTTTCTCTGGTTAGGTTGGGAGCAACAATGGCGGATACAGGAAGGGCCCCACCGAGGCCAAGATCAAGGTCGCCATCAACGGCTTTGGCCGCATTGGCCGCAACTTCCTTCGCTGCTGGCACGGCCGTAAAGACTCCCCCCTCGACGTCGTCGCCATCAACGACACCGGCGGCGTCAAGCAGGCCGCCCACCTCTTGAAGTACGATTCCACCCTCGGAATCTTCGACGCTGACGTCAAGACCCCATCGAATACCTCCATCTCTGTCGATGGCAAGGTCATCCAGGTCGTCTCCAACCGCAACCCTTCCCTCCTCCCATGGAAGTGAGTATTTATTTATTTTATTTTATTTTAAGAAAAAATTAATGCATCTTTGTTTTGAGCGAGCAGTTAAGAAATAGAGTAATGCTACATCCACTACCAATTTCACTACATTTTTCTTCGCTGCCTCCAATAGATGGGAAGATACTGGTGGGGAACTCCCAACAGAAATGTGCCACCTAACATAGTGAAGAGAATGATCGTGGAAGAAGCATTACTCTAAGAGATAACAACATATTCAAAAAATGAGTTTAAGCAGAAGTAAAAGACAAAATAAGCAATGATTATAGTGGTTGCCTCCAGTTGAATATAAAATGTGGGGAACTGACTGACTGATTGATTGAGTTGGTTTGTATACATGTAATAAAGAATGATAATGACCCAAGTTAGGGAAATTGATCATGGGTAGCCCTAAATGAACTTGGTCTGAAGCTATTAATGAGAATTTGAAATTGTTGATTTGAGAAAGGAGGCGACCCTCAATAGAGTTTAGTGGACGATAAGAATTCATATTGCCGATCCCAAAATTTTGGAATACGTTTTGTTTTTGTTGTTGGATTTTAGTATTTGCACCTGGTGGAATTGAATCTGGGTTGCTCTGCTGCCATGACCGTGTTCCTATCTATGAGAACTCCATAGGGTTGAGAATTTTATGCTTACATTCTAATGACCCATGGTGTATTATGATAAGCTAGCCAATATTAGTTAGATATTGCTAAATTTGCTCCCTTCATGTACTCCTCACTGAAGAGGAGTTTGTGTTGGGAAGTAACACTAATCTTATCTTCTGCTTTTCTACTAAGAAAAGTTTGTCATGTATCGTTCCCTATCATCATACATGCCGGTAACCAAACATGCTCTTAATGTATGTAATTCCCAACTCGTAAAGAAAAAAAGTATACAAATTTAAGAATTACCAGTTTACAAAGAAGAACTAGTTTGGTAATTAAAGTGAAAGCAAATGCTTCAATAAAAATACAAGATAGTATATAAGGAGCGCATTGCAGAAAGGAGTGAGTTATCTATATCTGTTAATATGTTTATGTTTCGGTTTCTTCTCCATGTCATTCCCTATATAAAACCTTGACATCGTCACCCTCCATGATATTTAAAAAAAAAAATATTTCCACTTGATATAGCAAATTAGCTATGAGTAGGTAAGAATTTTGCATCGCAAAGTCAACATATTATTATCCATTTATCGTAATATGTATTTTTTGTTAGGATAAGCTTTGAAGATTTCTGAAATGCAGTAATTGACAAGAAGTCTCTAGGAATTTCACAATTTTTATTTGAGGATGTGAAGGAATTTTCAATTTTGTGCTAGCGCAAAAAAATTAAGTATACTGAATTTAGAATTTTGTGTCAGTGGTACCGAATCAGATTTTTGACTTGGAACTCCTTTCCTTCAAATTGAAAATTTATGATTGTTAGATTTCTCACTATTTTAACAATCCTTTGGCTTAAGATTTTGGGTAGGTGATCTTACTTAAGGACTAAAATTCTATATGTAGCATTTTAGAGTGAATAAGTACATACTGAAAAATTTCATATAGTTAACATGCTAAAGTACAAGAGTGATATTTTTGCGAATTTTTTTGCTATATGTGCTATAACATGTCTAGTGTGTACTAATGAAACCTAAACGTTGTCTCAGGGATTTGGGAATTGACTTGGTTATAGAGGGGACTGGAGTGTTCGTGGACCAAGCGGGAGCAGGGAAGCATATTGAGGCTGGAGCCAAGAAGGTTCTGATCACTGCACCCGGGAAGGGTGACATCCCAACCTATGTTGTTGGTGTCAATGCTGATGGCTACAACCCTGATGAGCCTATCATCAGCAATGCCTCTTGCACCACCAACTGCCTGGCCCCCTTCGTTAAGGTTCTTGACCAGAAGTTCGGTATGTTCTTATCAGTGACTCTTTATCTGCATTTACTTGGATTTCAGTCTTGAACATGATTTCATTTCTTACCGTGACAACTTGCAGTAGAAGAGGAATTGATATTTTAGTGTTGCATCTCTACTAGTATATACTGTAGAAGATAGTTCAAAGTTATTCTAGTGTGGTTTAGTATCTATATATGATAGTATATGCTAGTAAATTGTAGGGTCTTTTCCATATAAGCTCCTTCATTTACTAATGTTTTTTATTAGGCCCTTTAATAAACATATATGAACCAACAATTTACGGATATTACTCAAAAGTCGAAACTGGTCCTTGGGAGCTACTTTCATATGAGAATGGTGTTGTGCGGAAGACGAATTAACCACCAATCAAAGAGAGAAATAGCGAAAAACAGAAAACAAACAAACACAAGGACACAAAGATTTACGTGGTTCGGCAATCAAGTGCCTACATCCACAGGGCGGTTGGGGTTCTTCTTCAAATAATCACCAATGGGCGAAAACAAACCCTTACAAAGATGACGGCTGCAAAATTCGAATAGAGGTGTTCACACTTTACAAAACCCTAACGGGTGTATTTATAGGGAAACTACTGGGCCTTTCGAAATGGGCCTATTCTGGTTTAAAAATCCGCCTACAGTGGACTGGTCTCCTTATCAGTGGACTGGCAAATAGTTCGGGACAGTCGACTGAGACCCATCTTCAGTCGACTGCTGCTGCTGTATCCTTAGCCTTTGAAACTTCTTTCTGGACAGTCGACTGACTCCATACCTCAGTCGACTGGTGTACTGGAACTTTCGATCGCTGCAGATACGATGGATATAAACAAACTGAACCAGAATCGAGTCATTATCCTACAATCTCCACCTTGGCGAGATCTTCCAAGTAGCCCAAGCAATCTCCAAAAAATACTCCAAAACAAATGCTCATCATCAAACTCCACCTTAGTATGATATCACATACTAACCAAACAAATAGCAAAGCACCATTCCAACCGCCCATGCCAATTCATCAAACATGCAAAATATTAGCCAGGTTCATGCAATGCTTGAACTTGGCTGCCCCAACAATTTTGGTCAACATATCAGCAGGATTATCAGCTGTCCCAATCTTCACCAGAAGAATATCACCATCCTTTATCAAATCACGCACAAAATGATAACGGACATCAATATGTTTGGTCCTCGAATGATGAACTTGGTTCTTCGCTAAATGGATAGCACTCTGACTGTCACAGTGTACCTCCACCTTCTCCCGATGAATTCCCAAGCTCTTCAAAAGTCCCTGAATCCAAATGGCTTCCTTCATGGCCTCAGCAACTGCCATGTATTCAGCCTCAGTAGTAGACAATGCTACAGTGGACTGCAAATTGGACCTCCAACTTATAGGTGCCCTAGCCATAGTAAACAAATAGCCTGTAGTAGACCGCCTCTAATCTAGATCACCTGCATAGTCAGAATCAACATAACCCACCAATAACCTGCTAATATTGTCATCCCTTTCAAACTTCAAACCCACATCTGTGGTGCCACTTATGTACCTCAAAATCCACTTAGCCGCTTGTCAATGCTCTTTGCCTGGATCATGCATATATCGACTAACCATACTCACCGCCTGAGAGATGTCTGGTCGAGTACAAACCATGGCATACATCAAACTGCCAACCACACTAGTGTAAGGTACATTAGCCATATATCGTCTCTCTTCATCTGTACTTGGAGACTGAGAAGCACTAATTCTGAAATGAGTGGCTAAGGGTGTACTGACTGGTTTAGTTTTCTCATCTATACCAAACCATTTCAGCACCTTCAATAGATATTGCTTCTGTGTCAAACTCACTATGCCCTTTGCTCTGTCTCTAGCTATCTCCATCCCAAGTATCTTCTTGGCTTCGCCAAGATCCTTCATCTCGAATTCAGAACTCAGCTGATTCTTCAAATTTTGAATCTCCTTAGCATTTTTAGAGGCAATCAACATGTCATCCACATATAATAACAGATATATGAAAGAGCTATCCTGCAATTTTCTGAAATAGACACAATGATCATACTCACTTCTGGAATATCTCTGCACTTTCATAAACTGATCAAACCTCAAATACCACTGCCTTGGAGATTGCTTCAACCCATAGAGAGACTTTTTCAACCTGCAAACAGAACTTTCCTTCCCAGCAATCTTAAACCCATCTGGCTGCAACATATAAATTTCTTCATCTAGGTCCCCATGTAAGAATGCAGTCTTCACAACCATCTGTGTCAATTCAAGATCAAACTGTGCTACCAATGCCAACAAAATCCGAATAGAAGGATGCTTCACAACCGGAGAGAACACTTCATTATAGTCAACTCCTTCCTGTTGAGCATACCCCTTTGCAACTAGTCTAGCCTTGAACCGAACACTGTCTTTTGGACCTTCTTTCTTCGTATACACCCACTTGCAATCGATGGCTTTCTTCCCCTTTGGCAATTGCACTAGATCCCAAGTCTTGTTCTTATGAAGAGAGTTCATTTCTTCATCCATAGCAACTTTCCAATTTGCATTTTCAGAACTTCTAGTGGCTTCTTTGAAGTTGGAGGGAACTTCATCATCAACAATGGGAAGAGCAAATGCAACTGTTTCTGTAAAGCGAGATGGTCGTTTGATATCTCTTCTTTGCCTTCTTGTTGCAATTGATTCTTCCTGCTGGGGAGGGTCTTGGATAGGAACTTCTTCCTCATCCTCAGTATCAACCACATCATCTTCATTTTGGGCAGGTGCAGGATTTTCAACTGAAAGCTTTTCTAACTCCACCTGTTGGAGAACTCTCCCACTCTTCTGCTGATCAGGATCACCAGTCGACTGGCCACTTTCACCAGTCGACTGTTCCGAGCTAATACCTCTTGTTGTCTTCTGCTGATGACCAGTCGACTGAATATGCGGAACAGTCGACTGTCCCGAACTAATCATGCTGGTCTCATCAAAGGTAACATCCCTGCTGATTACTAACTTTTTCTGTTCTGGACACCACAACCTGTAACCTTTGACACCAGTACTAAAACCAACAAATATAGCCTTTTTGGCTCTTGCATCAAGTTTAGTTTCAGTTACATGAAAATAAGCAGGACAACCAAATATATGCAAAAAACTATAATCAGATGCAGGTTTACCACTCCATATCTCAATAGGTGTTTTGCCTTCAAGTGCTGCTGACGGTAAACGGTTGACAATGTGGCTTGCATATATAACAGCTTCTGCCCAAAATGTCTTCTTCAATCCAGACTGTGCTAGCATACATCTCACCTTCTCAAGTAAGGTTCTGTTCATCCTTTCTGCAACCCCATTTTGCTGTGGAGTCTTCCTAACTGTGAAGTGCCTCTGGATCCCTTCATCTTCACACAATTTCAGAAACGGATCGTTCTTATATTCCCCTCCATTATCTGACCTCAGAACCTTAATCTTCCTTCCAGTCTGGTTTTCAATTTTCTTCTTCCAGCTTGTGAACAATGTCAAAACTTCATCTTTGTGTTTCATGGTATATACCCAAACTCGTCTGGAGTAGTCATCAACAAATGTAACAAACCAGTGTCTACCACTCATAGAAGGTGTCTGAGTAGGGCCCCAAACATCTGTGTGCACATAATCGAGGATACCCTTTGTCTGATGTACAGCTGTACCAAACTTCACCCTGGTTTGCTTACCTAACACACAATGTTCACAAAATTCCAGTTTGCAACCTTTAGCATCTTTAAGCAACCCTTACTTCACAAGCCTCTGCAAGGCCTTTTCTCCTGCATGCCCGAGTCGCATATGCCACAACCTTGTAGAATCGGGAACAACCTGTTTAGGCTTTTCAGTTACGCTGGCAGCCTGACCCAAATATGTTTTTCCCTGCAAGAAAAACAAGTTCCTTTTTCTTTGCCCTTTCATCACCACGAGTGATCCGTTAGTCACCTTCAGAATGCCACATTCACTTGCAAATTTCAATCCACTGGACTCCAAAACACCAAGTGAAATCAAGTTCTTTTTCAAATCTGGAACATACCATACATCTGAAAGCTCCCTAATAAGACCATCGTGCATTAACAATTCAATCTTCCCGATTCCTACCTTCTTACAAGGCGCATCATTTCCCATCAAAACTACCCCACCATCCATATATTCTAAGGAAGTAAACCATTCCTCTTTCCAAGACATATGATAGGAGGCTGCTGTATCAAGAAACCATACTTCTTGATAAAGTGAGGGACTAGCAGCAAGTGCAAAGGAAAAATCATCATCACTATCTAAATTATCAACAGTCACATTTGCAGTCGAATTTCCCTTATTTCGTAGCTTAGGACAATCCTTTTTTCAATGCCCCCTTTCATGACAGAAAGCACATTCATCTCTGGCTGGTATCTTTCTGTCCTTTGAAACTCCTCTCGATTTGGAACGAGATTTGTTTCCTTTATTCCCAGATTTGGTCTCAGATCTGGTCTCAGTTCTGCCCCTTATAATCAATGCTTCAGAAGTTTCTCTATCAACCATTTTATTCCTTCTCCTAATTTCATTATTCAACAGAGCATTTGCAACATCTTCATATTTAACAGTATCTTTTCCATATATTAAAGTTGTTGCTAAATGATCATAACATTCGGGTAATGAATTCAACAGAATTAGGGCTTTATCTTCATCTTTAATTTGCTCATCCAAATTTAACAAATCAGCCAATAATTTATTAAATGATTCAACATGAGCGTTCATAGACATACCTTCAGTATAGGTGAAGCAAAAAAGTCTCTTCTTCAAATACAGCCGATTCTCCAAACTTTTCCTCATGTATTTGTCTTCGAGTTTCTTCCACAACACCGCAGCAATGGTATCCCTCATCAAATCGTACTTCTGAGCCTTCGCAATAAAGAGCCGAATAGTCCCACACGCAACTCGGTTCAACTTCTTCCAATCTACATCGGACATATTCTTTGGTTTTTCTTCCTCCAAAGCAATGTCCTGTTCTTGTTGAACCAGAACATCCAACACCTCACACTGCCACATCCCGAAATTGTTTGTTCCATCAAAATTTTCAACTTCAAATTTTGCGTTGTGAATCGTTGTTCTGGACGAACTTGATCCCGCAACATCCTTGGTTGCATCTGCTTCATTCGCCATCTCCCTCTAGGTCGAACCAAATGCTCTGATACCACTTGTTGTGCGGAAGACGAATTAACCACCAATCAAAGAGAGAAATAGCGAAAAACAGAAAACAAACAAACACAAGGACACAAAGATTTACGTGGTTCGGCAATCAAGTGCCTACATCCACAGGGCGGTTGGGGTTCTTCTTCAAATAATCACCAATGGGCGAAAACAAACTCTTACAAAGATGACGGCTGCAAAATTCGAATAGAGGTGTTCACACTTTACAAAACCCTAACGGGTGTATTTATAGGGAAACTACTGGGCCTTTCGAAATGGGCTTATTCTGGTTTAAAAACCCGCCTACAGTCGACTGGTCTCCTTATCAGTCGACTGGCAAATAGTTCGGGACAGTCGACTGAGACCCATCTTCAGTCGACTGCTGCTGCTGTATCCTTAGCCTTTGAAACTTCTCTCTGGACAGTCGACTGACTCCATACCTCAGTCGACTGGTGTACTGGAACTTTCGATCGCTGCAGATACGACGGATATAAACAAACTGAACCAGAATCGAGCCATTATCCTACAAATGGTTAGAAATTAAGCTAAATAGAGAACAGGGGATTTTCTCGCTTTGAGTTATTTTGTCATGTTTTGCTAATTTGAGCGGAAAATTAGTTTAAGTATGACATATTTGAAATAATTTTAAATTTGAAGGACCTAAAAGATATCCTTTTATTGTTAACTAGTATAATGTACGTGCGATGCACGTCTAAAAAAAGTAAAGTCATCAAATTAAATGAATATATATTGAATAAGAAAAAAATAGTTTATATTTGAATGTTTTGATTTGGGCTACAAGTGCGGTGCATATTTATATTTGTTTGATATAGTTTGGACGTGTATTATACGTGTTTATATAGCTACAAAGTTAGGGTTTGTTTGTTACAAGTCTCAACTCTCCCATTAAAATAGTAGAGATTCTAATAGAAAGTACTTGTAAGTTGTAAATAAAGGTCTTCTATAAAAATATCCCTTAGAATTTTTTTTTTCTTTCTTGAAGTTGTAGTAACAAGCAGTTGTTTTGTTTATATTGAACGTAGAGCATACTCCTCCCTTTGTCCTTGGATGCAATTGGTGATATCGATGATCCATCCGCATCTGATTCTATATTGAGATTTAATTGGGATATTGTAACTCAAATATATGATACATTTGGTGATTGCATCCCAATGCAAAGCCATCGATAAAGCATATGTGTTCTTTGTGCACCATATTTATGAAGCATTATGTTCCAAACTTGCATGGAATTGTACTGATAGACCCACTAGATAGTTGTTACATTTGACTACTCCGTACACATATTCTAATTGTTTCAAGAAGTTTTAATATGCAAACGGATACACAAATTTCCTAATATATGAACTATACTTGTTATACAATCTCCATATGTTTAGGTGTTTGGTAACACTGAGTACAGGTGAATTAGGCCAAATACACTTTCCATAATTGGGGTGTCATTCCGTTTCCTACGAAAGTTTAGGAGGGGTTTCTTAACTTATTGAAGTGTGCATTTGTTCCGTCCATAAATTCGTATAAAAGATATTTTGTTTAAAGCAATGCTGAACAGAATCTTACTAGTTTTTCTGACTCTTTTAAAACCAACCACTAGGGATCATCAAGGGAACAATGACAACCACCCACTCCTACACTGGTGACCAAAGACTCCTTGATGCTAGCCACCGTGACCTTCGCCGTGCCCGTGCTGCTGCCCTTAACATCGTCCCAACCTCCACTGGTGCTGCCAAGGCCGTTGCCCTTGTTCTCCCCAACCTTAAGGGCAAACTCAACGGGATCGCACTTCGTGTCCCAACCCCCAATGTCTCCGTTGTCGACCTTGTCATCCAAGTCACAAAGAAGACGTTCGCTGAGGAGGTGAATGCGGCTTTCAGAGAAAGTGCAGCCAACGAACTCAAGGGCATTCTTTCCGTTTGTGATGAGCCTCTTGTTTCCGTGGACTTCCGTTGCTCTGACGTGTCATCCACAGTCGATTCGTCGCTGACCATGGTTATGGGAGATGATATGGTGAAGGTGATTGCTTGGTACGATAACGAGTGGGGTTACTCACAGAGGGTGGTAGATTTGGCAGACATCGTAGCCAACAACTGGAAGTGAGCTTTCAATTCTGACCCTCAAGTTTTTATTTTTTATTTTTTTGGGGTCTAATTTTAAAGTTTTTGCACATGTGAATTTCCTTTCGTGAACATTCTAAGGATATTATAAAACCGTTTTCTATAATGGTTTTTTCCATATGTTCCTGTCTAAATCGTCAGTATGGAACATGTATATCATATGAATATCTTCGAAAACTATCAATGTGGTGTTATTTAATAAAATTAGCTTGTTCAGTGTACCTGTTTCATAGGCTCCCACCGCTCTTGCCCGCAAAACTATATCCACATTCTGAAGGTAACGGACTGAATCTTGGTATATGTTCATGTCGAAAGACAACACCAAGGTAGAAAAACATGTAGAATAGAAGTAGAACACGTTTGAGTACAATATGCTTTCTGTCTTCTGTTGCAGTTATTCTATTTATCACTTTACTGTAATAGTATTTCAGACATCTGACTGTCTATCGCCATGTGCGTCATATAATTTTGAGATTTCCCGTATGGTTGTTTGATGAACACAATTTGCATTGTCCAGTATCGTATCATTGCTACTTTGTTAGGCCGAAAGTCCAACAGGCTGATGGCCTGTTTTCCTTTAGTTCGCTAGCAAATGTATGAGTTATACTGGCAGTTTCT
The DNA here is from genome assembly GCA_017893485.1 of Hemerocallis citrina. NCBI lineage: Eukaryota > Viridiplantae > Streptophyta > Magnoliopsida > Asparagales > Asphodelaceae > Hemerocallis > Hemerocallis citrina. The sequence continues at coordinate 1,471,878 of JACEHZ010000293.1, forward strand.
TTTGCTAGCGTTTATTGTGGCTTTCTACTTATCCGTCATGAACATGAACGACCCTAGTAAAACAAAAGACCGTAGTGTTTGTTCTTCATGCGCATGGCATGAATGATTTTTAGAATTATCGAAAATATGAAATTCATTTAGGCTCTTTCAGGCCAGTGATTGGTTGTTTATTGACTAATGTCACAAAAACACAAATGCTCTTCAGTTTTCCAGCAAATGCAGCAATCTGAACTGCAAACGACATCCCAAATACTGTATATGGGGATGTAGCTAAACTGGCTATATCCATTTGTTGGGATTTTGTAGCCAAATACTCGTGAGAATTTAGGGGTTGCATTCGGACCTAACAGGCCGGGCCGGGTCGGAACCCGCCGGTTTTTACCCGGACTGGGCTTTTGCAGGCCAGGCTGGCAGATTTGGCGGGCTGGGCCTTGCCAAAACGAATGCGCTGATCAACGAACGCCGGTTGATCATGGAACTACATGTGAGAACAATTGTCGTCTTTGGCGACACTCTACTTCGCATCGACGTCACAATCATCCTACTTGGAATTCAAATTCCATTGAATTTTAGAATAAGGAAAGAATACATTCCAATTCCTTACCGATACCTTCCAAGGAAAAAACCGAATTGGATTCAAAATTGACGGGTTAGTGTGAGCTTATCCATGCGGTTATGCACTCTTCAAATAGGAATTCATTTTCTGAAAGATCCTGGCTTTCGTGCTTTGGTGAGTCGTCCGAGATCCGGTGAAATGCCGGCCCGGACTGACCCTTGGCCCTTGGCTCGGGGACTGGCCCGTTGCGGGCCGAGACGATATTTTTTTTTTTTTTTAACGGGTACGGTGTATGTTCTAAAAATTAATTCTAGTGTATATTTAAAAAATTAATTGTAGTGTATGTTTTAAAATTTAATTCTACAAAATAAGTAAAAATAGATAAACTAGTGTATGTTATAGAAAATGATTCTATAAAATAAATAAAGTCAAATAAATTTTTACTATAAACCGGTGTATGTAAATAAAAAAAATCTAAACAAAAAGAACAAATATTTCAATACAATAACAACAATTAAATAAATAAACTAGTGTATGTATACTAAATTAAAAAATATATATATAACAAGAAGAAGAAGAAGAAGAAGTTGTAATACCCCGCAAAATAGCATATGACAATTTTTGCACTGTAATCCGTGCACGTCTGAGTACTGCACACGATTACATATTTCCGGGGAAAATTATCAGTTAAATTGCGAGATTTCAGACATACGAGCTATTCTGAACCCGATGAGGTAAACTCGGAATATTCTCTCAATTAAACTATGGTACTGTCCCGATTATTTCGACCCGACAATTGTCGGGAGAAAATTATAATTCCTATAAAAAAATGTATTTTTATAGGATTTTGATTTATATGTATGGTTATTTTCAATTAAGCTAGTGCATGGAGCGAATGTGAATTGAGTTTGTGCACTAGGGTTAGAATCGGAGTGTGGTGACCTAGGGTTCCTTGACCTAACCTAGGGTTAGGAACCCTAGCATCACATCATGGCTTAATCTTGATAAGGATCCAAGGGTGGAGATTTTTACCATGTGAAAGTTGACCATGAAGAAAGGAAGCTTCCTAGGAGCTTCAAGGAAGCTTCCATGAAGCTTCCTTGCTTGATTTGTTGGCACTCAATCCACCCTTCATTCCTCCACCCATCCTACTCTCCATCTCAACCATACACCTCACCACCATCCACCCCACACCCACCCCTCCTTGGCCGGCCCATAAAATCCCCCTCCCATTCTCACTTCACTCCATTTTTCAAACTCCATCTATTCTCCTCCTCAGCTTTCTCCATTCCTCCTTGTTCAAAAAAAATAATATATATATGTATATGTAGAAAAAAAAAGGGAAGAAGTCTACTAGAATAGAAGGAGTAGTAGAGAAGGAGAAGAAGAAGTGTAGGAGAAGGTGTTGGGCCAAGCTACACAAATACAAAGAGCAAGGACAAGCAAGCAAAGCAAAGCTAGGAGCCAAGCTACAAGGAGATTTTGCAAACTTCAAGTGGGTGATCCCTTAAACTTCTTTGTATTTATTTTTGTGGCATGAATTGATGTGTAGTAGTGATAGGTATGATTGTTACCATGTTTAAGTATGAGAAGTACTAGGGAAGAATAAATTGTATGGTAGAGAATTATTCTTTTGAAGTTGATTGAATAGCATGATTGTGAGGGTATATTGGGGAATTTCTTACGCCCAAACGGTTTGGAATCTTGGGCTAAAATTCTGGGGTATTGTTCTTCTATGTATGTAGAGTATCCATGATTTGTTTCGAAATATTTGGATGCATTTTAGTAGCCCGAACAGTGGGTCCAAGTCTGGACAGTAAGCAGCCAGAATGGCTGCTGGCTGTGGTGATTTTTGTGCGTCTTTCCGATTTTATATCTCGGAATTGACAGGGCATTTTGAGTTGAAAATTTTTGTGGACGCTGTTGTATGTGTCTACAACCATAGTCTTAAATTTCGTATTTTTCCGAGGTCGTTTGATGCCCCGGAAAAATTGTAGAACGCGACTGGTCCGTAGGTGTCGGCTGAAGCTGACTGCGCTTTGTGCTGAAGTTCAAAAAGCCATAACTTCGTGTACGTTCATTATTTTGCTACGAAATTTTGGGAGTAGCTTGGGGTATGAGTCTATTTGATGAATCTCAAATTTTATAATTTTTAGAGGTCATTTGATGAGGTTTCAAAGGTAATTAGTGAGGAGCAGTGAATACTCTGCTGAAACAGAGCAGCTGAAATGTAGCTATGTTTGCGGAGTCGTAGATCGCTGTGTGAAATGAATTTGAATGTAAATTTTGGACACGATGAAATGGTATATGTGGAGATTGAGAATCTCAAATTTCATGAGCATTAGACTCGAGGTTGATTTATTATCGAATTTCGAAGAAGGCTATGTTCAGCCTAGTGCAAGTTGTCTAGTCCGTGGAGATGGATAGTTCTAGAATTATCTGTTAAGAATTTGGGCGATTAGCCGACTAGAGATTTGCAGCAAGGAATCACAGCTTCCTAACCCAATTGGAATTTTGTAATTCTTGGTTAAGGGTTGGAAGTTATGATTCTCCGAAGTTGGGACAGATTTGGGCCTTGTTAAGGAAATGGTTGCTTGAGAAATCAACTTTTCCCTTGTCATGCCCCCAATGGAAATGGGTATCTTTGAGGACCCTAAGGATTGAATCTGAGGACGTGTCCAACTAGAAAGTTAAGTAGACACTCCCAGCCTTCCATAGGACCCGGCGTCGAGCAATTCTGATGAGTGAGCGACTTCTATAACATTGGGGAGGTGCAGCAAGTGCAAGAAGGAATATACTGCTAAGAATACATATATGGGTTATTTGGGTGCCAAGATGATTGAATTCGAGGAATGGTTAGCTGGAGAGTTGTAGACCAGAGTCTTAGATTTTCAAAATGGGTGGTGTCAAGCAAATCCGAGACGTGCGCTGGAAGTTGTGGGTGTTGTAAGTTGGCGCCTGTTGTTGAGATTGACTTCAAGATTAAGTTAGCTTGGGGACTAGAGCTCTTAAATATTTGAGAGAGTCGCCCACTGGGAGATTGCAGTGGATCTCCCTACCCTTCTAGAAGTCTAATTGTGTTAAATTTCGATGAGCGTAGCTTGGGTCACAGTTACTGCTATTTCTTGAATTATTTTATCGGGCAATCGATGAGGAACCCTCGGCGTAGGGTGATCTGAGCTATCGGGTTTTAATGATGTTTTAGCAATTCATTTGGAACTTGGATAAGTTCCTGTGCTTAATACTCATGGTGGACATGAGTGAGTTGAGATATAGCTCTGGTCGATTATGTTTGGTGTCTCAATGTTCGAGTCTGTCAATGGTCAGGAATTGATGGTTATGTGTGTGCTTACCTTCATTTGAATTGTATTGCATCCTTGGGGCACCGTTGGACTACTCGCTGAGGGTCACGGGCCGGGATTATTTGGTCGCTGACCGGTGAAGGTATGGGGAATCAGTGGAGGTGATTCCTGTGGTGATTATTGGTTGACAGACTGGACAGGCTCGACATTATTGATCGATACCGGGTGTGATCTGGGTAACAACTTATTTTCAGTAACTGCATTGATTAGGTTTTCTTTATTTTTGCTCAAAGACCGAATTGGTGTTAGGGGTGATTCCCTATAATCCAACTCGTTCTGAGAATTAGCGGTAGGTGGCAATACTATGGGGTGGTCTCTTCCTGTCATTAGGGATACGTGCTGCTGCACGTATCTTGCACTGTTGATTCCTGAGGTACCGTGGTAAGGACGGATGGGATCCGGGCACATGCTAGTGGACACGAACGGGTCGTATGGGATACGACGCTTTAGGTATGCTGCGGTATATCCTTAAGTTCGTCACGGCTGTTGACTGCAGGACGGTGGGACCGTTGACTGCAGAGCGGTGGGACTGCATATCTTAAGTTCGTCACGGCTTTCAAGGAGGGTCTGAGGCAACGATGATTGGTGACAACGGGCAGTGCCCCGAAGCATTTATGTTATTTATCTCCTCAACCATGTCACACTATCAGGAACAGGAAGTGGACCAATTTAGAATGCATTGCATGACGAGGGATTGAACCCTATATTCAGGAAAACGAACTCTTTGGAAAGTATGTAGTATGGAATGCATACATTTCCATCGAAGTTGACTTTGGGAAAGCATGCAGTATGGGATGCATGCGTTCCCAACGAATCGCATTAGAGTAAGTACATCGTGTGCATTCTTATTTCGTGTATTAGACTAGACCATGTCATGTTTGGCCTGGAACGTATGTAGTATGGGATGCATGCGTATCCAGAGTCCCAAGGTTGCTTGTATTACAATAAGGCAGGTGATCAGTGCATTAGTTGTTAGACCATGGCATACACGAACACCAGGAGATCAGGATGCACGTTTTCTTTTTCATTCAAGATGGATTGTGGTTGCCAGTTTGGAGATCGCTGTTTTCTTATCAGCATTGCGTCAGTAGAATTACTGACGTACCCCACATTTTAGGTACATGAATATCAGGTCACAAGCGCAGGAGAGCCCAAGATCAGCAGGGCATCCAAGGGGGATGGCAATATACGTGCCTACCATTCGAGTGGGGCAGAAATATCAGAGTCGCGCAACAGAAGGCTCAAGCCCAGGGACAAGTCCCAGGGAAGCAGATAGACCACTCAGCAGAGTTATCCGCAATGACTAATCGATTGCTGATCTGGAAGACAACTGACAGCTTTGCCAGAGGAGCCTGAATATTCCTTGTGATCAGTTGTAATAAGTTATGTAATTTGTATTCCTTGTTCAAGGACATTTCGATATTGTAATTATTGATGTAATAACTCTAATGGCAATAAAAGTGTTTAAATTTCCATGTTAATTACTGTGTTGAGATGCATTTGAAGGCAAAGATTCTGGTTGTGTCACGGATGTCCGGTATTAGGGATCCGGGGCGTTACAGAAGTACAACAAAAGTCAATCTAATTAAGTGAAATAAATGAGAACAAACAACAATGCTAATTCTAAAAATTATACAAATACAAAAATACCGTATGAGTGTAGAATGTAGATTGAAAAATGAAGGTAGAAAGAGTTGAGAGCTTGTAGTGTTGTTGTTGATGTTGTTGATGTTGTTGAAGTTGATCCTTGCAAGAGAGTAGTTGAATGTTGTTGATTGTTGTTGATTTTTTTAGAGAGATGAGAGATAGTAGAGAGAGTTGGGCGAATTTGTGAAGAGAATTGAATGAAATGAGGTTGTATATATAGAATATGCATTTTTTGAATTTCCCAAAATACACCTAAAAACTAGCTAGTATAGATTAGGGGTGGTATATTGTACCGTACCGTATTATCATTACTCTACCGTCTACCGTACCGGAATACTTGGTACACAAATTTCTCTACCATTACCGTGCCAAGTTTTTGGTACTACCGAGTTCGGTACTACCGGAATATTGATGTTTCAACATAAATAATTAAATATATATATACGAAGAAGTTCCAATAATCAGCCAATGTCAATTCTCAAACAAGACTCAGCTAACTGTCCATAATTTAGTCTAACATCAGTGTTTCCAGAGCCCAATCACCAGCAGTACCAAATAATATAAGTTTCTGTTTAACAATGAAGGAAGAAATCATCACAAAACTCCATTGAAATAACTAATATCTTCAGGCATGTTCCTTTCAAAAAGCTCTAGAATTCTCACTCAAAACAAATTAAACATATACATGAACAGAGAAACACCAACACGAATAGTATACAAAAACTTACAGTTCAACTGATTAACGGAAAACAGATTCACATAAAAAAATTATCCTCACAAACAAACATACATCACCTGATATAGTGATAAAGAATCGACACAAAATTTAAGATCATGGATAAAAAAATATCAACATCACCTTCTCATCCCCTAAATAGTTTAACCATCAATAAAAGAATAAGTTAAAGACCTTTTCTGCCCAATCCTTAATCCACCCAGGCCAAACAACAAATCAAGGTTGTAGACTTTATTGTTGTACAATTTTAGAGATGTATAAGTTTCAATATAATGTATCTTTATGTATGAAAATTAGTTTCAGCATTCTGCAATATGATTGATTCAATATGCTACTCTATTAGATTCAACATTCTGCAATATGCTTGATTAGATATAATTGGATAGCTTCGGCATATAGAGAAAGAATGACAACAATACCTGAAATTAAGAAGATTCATATATAAAGAATGACAACAGTATTGTTATTTTCCTTTCATAACATTCATGATATTTGATGGTTCTTTCATTTATGTATATTGTTCTACTCCTTTTTTTTGTAGTATGTATCTCATTTAGTAGATTCATATATAAATCAATTTCAGGATTATGATACAAATATACTACATAAATAATATTTCACCTATATTAACCAGTCAAAAAAAAACTCCCAAAAAAACACAAAAATCAATTTGATAAATCAAATCAGAAGATCTTTTACATCCTAAATTCTTAATTACTTGTGAATAATAATACGCAATATCTCAAGAAAACCCAACAAGAACAAGAAGAAGATGGATCTTATATTAATACACCAACTAAACTCTAAAGTTTTCCTAATTAGTCGAAAAGATCCTATAAAAATACCGTACCGATGGGGTCTGAAGAAGGTAGGCGGCATTGCGACAGTGTGGTGCTTCGGAAGCGTAGTGCGTTGGTCAATCATTGCATGTGCCCTAGATTCAAAGAAGAAAAAAAGGAAGAAGGAAAAATGGAAGAATAATTGAAGTAGTAGTATAACTAGGGTGAAAATTTGGAAAAAAAAATAAGAAAAATGGGCATGGACATAGGTCTAGGCCTGAGTTTTTAAATATAAAAATTAAATTTAAATATATATTAATTACTTGGTATGGTACGGTATACCATGGTATCAGTATTGGGTACCAGTACCATACCATATAATTTCGGTATGGTACAATACCTAGATTTCGGTAATATATGGTATGGTAACGGTATGGTACGGTAATATGGTATTTTTTGACACCCCTAGTATAGATCCGTTGGGGGGTATTTTAGTAATTACACAAACACAATATTTAAAACAAATATGGGGAAAAAATCAGAAAATCCCAACGGTCGGCCTGCGGGCCGGTCCGAACCGATTCAACCCGGTCTCGGGTCTAAGCGGACCAGGCCGCCGGCAATTTTTTTGGGGAAAAATGTGGACCGGACCGGATAATTTGGGTGGGTTGGCTCCGGTTCAGCCCGAGTTTGGCCGGGCTGGGCTGGGCCTGTTCCGGGCTAGCCCGGCCCTAATGCCACCCCTCTGAGAAGTGTTTGTTTCGAAACAAGTGTTGAAGGCAAAATAAGAGAAAATATTTCGTTGAGATAAATGCTTAGGATGGCAAGAGTATATATATATTGCCCTCACCCAAATACAAAGATAATATTAAGCCAAAAATAAGTAAATCTCAGTATCTGAATTCTGGTACATCAAACTGTCTGGAAAAATAATAGGCCGACTGACTATTATGAACTAGAGAACGGTCTGGAACATAATAGATCGACTGATCCTTGATGAAAGGTCCGAATGAATATGAGAACCATAACCGATATTATTTCAATTAAAGGAAAATTCGTGATAAGTTAGAAACTGATACGCAAAACCCCTTTCTTTTAGCACTCCCTAGTTTAATATGTTCATGTCACATGATTTTGATAACACATAAGAGAGCCCTAAGTTTTTCCTCACATCCCTCTTGTGCTCGACGGAGACTACTCTATCTATAATATCAGATTGGGGAGGAAGATCAAAATTATAAAATTGATAGAGATACTGCCACTCGTAAGTAGGAAACAGAAAATATCTATTCTAGTTCGATCATCGCCTAAGAGTAAAATTCAAGATAATGTTATCGGACCTCTCTCTCTCATACACCTCACAAGGCACAGGCAATGACACTGAGCATATAGCCTACATGTTCCCTTCCCAGTTAAATGTTTTTGGACCCACAATTCACCTTCAACCATTAATCTCATTTTCACACTGTGATTGTGATGTTTACATATATGAATGAGAGAGAGAGAGTAGAGTTGTTGCCATCTTTCTCAATTTGTGAGGTGGTCCTCCTCACTCTTTAAAACACATGAAAGATAGAGATGCTACCAAAACATTGAGTTTGGGTCCTCAAAAATCTCATCAATCCCTTTCAATGCTTGAACCCAGAAGCTTGACCAATTAAAGCTCAACTATTCCTGGCATATCTGGATTTCTTATCAAGAGAGCCACTAGGCATCTATCTCATCATATTCCCTTTTAAGACACCTTTTTTTCTAAATTTGACAAGCAATCCATCTTTTTATTTGTTTTTAGACTTATATGCCTTGCATCTCATCATATATATCTATATAAGATCAAATTTTGAGCTTTTACTTATTGATAGTTTTATTTTAGCGCCACTTCTATGACCGATCATTGGCTAGCCTTTTGCCAATGTTCGTGCATTCAATCTGATAATGATACCTTACCGGAGCGAACAACAACTTGACAGCAATGAGAACTGAAGGTATTAGCTTAACATCTTGCCTTAGATGTTACTCATGTAAGAATGTAAGATATAGATTCAATTTTAAGAAAGTAGGTGTGCTTGTTTTGTTCATTATTAGCATGTGAGGAGATGATGATTTTAGAAGCTGAGTCTCATGGATACTGACATCAATTTGTCCTTGTTTACATATAAATAGTTGCCAGTGTACTTCGTTGTTAAGTAAGGATTAGGACTGAGCACATGAGGGATCAGTACCAACTAAAATTTTCTTCTGAGATGCAAGTAAAAGTCATTCTGAGAATACCATCAAAGACTGAGATATCTTTACTCTTCTCAATCCTTTACAATATAAGCTACACCTCAATGCTGGCTACTTTTGGGTTGCTTCTGTACTCAACAACTGTAGTATTTCTCATGCTTTTGTCTCTCTTCTTTCTTTTGTTTGAGCTACAGTTTTTTTGTATCTAGGGCTTTCATGGCTTTGAATTTGTTTTTTTAGTTTCTTATTACTGGAGCCGGATGAAAATTATTTTGGTCATATCTATATCTATAACTATTATAATGGGAGAGATGGGGTTGTAAACAAATAAATAATTTTTTATTATTTCTTAGTGTGTGTGTCAACACGTGCAGCGCACGTGTTGGTAGATTTTTTTTTTTGGGTCCTTTTCATTTCTCCTCCCCATTTTCCCCACGTGCAACGCATGTGTATAATACGCAGATTTTTTTTTTGTGCTTTTCATTTTTCCTTCACATTTTCTTCTCCACGTGCACCGCACGTGTATAATACATATTTTTAAAAAAAATATCGCAAGTGCATTATACTAGTTTTACTTAAGGAAAAGGTGAAACCCTTTTATGTAATTATATGAGGAGTTTAATAAGTAGCTATTAATGTCATTCTGTGTATATATTTAAGAAAGAGCCTCCTGTCTCCCTCAAATGAAAGATTACATTTGAGGCAAGATTCCATTAATAAAAGCAGTTGAAGTTGACAGTGAATCCAGATCGTTGGGTGGCACTCTTTAATTGAAAAAAACCCCACCATTTGTTCTGCAAACAAAAATCAAGGGAGAAGAATTCCACCAAATAATTATTTCAATCCCTTTTACTTGGCCTCAAGTGGACACCATTCGTTGTCATGCATCAATGACATTTTTTTTATCTTAAAAAGATAAAATCATGAAAGAAAAGAAAGCGACTAATTCTTTTTTAATAGAATGGTTTGTCGTAGCTTGCTGAGACATCTTTTTACCCATTTTCAACATGTCATCTCAACTATAACTTAGTAGTCCAGAATAGTGTCGTATTACGAGCAAGAAATCTATCTATTTCTGGAAAGGCTAAGGGTGCCTTTGGATCGGCTTTTAAAAACAGTTTTCAATTTTTAAAATTAAAATATAGGATAATTTTGTTTGGCTACAAATTTTTCGAAAACTCATTTTAAAATTTCACACTCAAAATCTATATTTAAAATGAGTTTTTTGAAAACAGAAAAAACTTATTTTCTGAGATAAGTTTTTTCATTTCCCAACCAAGATACTGTATTTGTATATGTACAAGGTTTGTCCATTGACACGAGCCTATGGCACGTCTTTGGAATGGGACACCTGGTTTGATTATATAAAATAGTTTTGGCGGTCCACCAAATTAATTGAAGTAGGAACATATTGTCAGAGATTATGAGAACTTATAACAATAGAAATTAGGGTTAATATCCTAGACTAAGGTGCTTGAGATATTTACCCTAGGTATCAAAATTGGAATACCTAGACTACTATCACAAGCCAGTATTTATTGTATAAATACTGGTTTGGGTACTGGGTTCTCAACCCACTCAACTCGCGTTTCGATATCCATACAATTAGTACGTGTAACACACGTGTTACCCATAGAATAATATTACACATTATATTATTCATATAGTGAGAATATACCTATATATCCAACAATCTCCTTTTATATTCTCAATATATAAACGTACTGGATTATCTCATCAGTTCAATATGAAGCTGACTGGCTGATATCAGTCTTTAAATAGAAGAAATGCATCACTCAATGTACATACAGTTCATAAGGACTAAATCAATTATAAATTTGAATAGTTCAAAAAGACTAAACCAAAATAATTAAATAGTTTCCAAACCATATCACAACATAATAGTTCACAATGACTAAACCAACAGGAGTAATCTGTCATAGTTTCAAAATCAAACAAAGCAAATAAACTTCAAGAACAAAATAAGAGTTTTAAACTCAATGAACACAAGAGTCTTAAACTCAACAGAAGTTTTACCAAATAAGTGACTAATTTATTCTCGAAAGAAATAAACTGAAACTCTATCCTTGCACACTGCTTTATGTTTACTCATCCATTTTGAGCAAATCATTATTTTGAAATCTATGTTGACAGATTCAACACCTCCATCTTTACTAGCTTATTGAAAACAAGAATATCAAGAGACTCATCTCTAACAATTTCAATGAATTTTACAAAGTATATATCTAGTTTCACAAAAGAACTTAGTACAATTCATAATTAGCTTAGCAAAAATGTAACGTAAGTATCACAATCAAGTTTCTTTAACTAAATAAAGAACAAGAACTATATTATATTTTATATTGGAATGATAGAACAGTTAAATCAATTATGGTTAATTCTGAATCATCAAAATTGGAATGAAACAAGAATCCATAAAAGAGATATATCATCAAAATTGGAATAATATAACGCCATTCTAAACATCGGAAACACATCGACAAGTTTTCATGTTTCGTATTGTAATAATATGATTATTCTAAGTAAATTCTCTAGATATATAATACCATCAAAATTGGAATGACATTATATATTTGTGGAATTTATGTGGAATCATCAAAATTATCTAAAACATGTCAACTGTCTAAAATTGATGTTTAAGTTTAAACTTATCTATGGCTCCAATTGGATTCTAAATTTCAAAACAATTATGATGTTAAAGCCTCAATAGCTTTTAACTCTATTTCTCACACAGTTTTGATAATTAGATCACTTTCAAGTCTCTTAGTAAGAGCATTAACCATATTTTATTTCAATTGCACTTTATTTATGAGAAAGTTTAACTAGACTTTTTTTAGCCTCAATATACTCCTCTTACTATTATAGAGTGAGTTATGAGCTACAGTGCATTATAGCTTGATGGTCGCATAACAGAATTAGGGAATTTACGTTAAATTTTTCAATAGATGATTAGCAATACGTCATTCAATCCATTCAGTCTCTTCCCCTACAGAGGATAACACATAGAGATCTGATTTCTTGGATGAGAACGCAATGCTTGTTAGCCTTTAAATCTCCATAATTTTCTGCTCCTCCAAGTGTGAACACATATTCACTAGTTGTCGACTTTCAATAAGCTTTGAGTAGCACAAAGTAAACTCTTGAGTACCACTTAGGTATCTCATTAGCCTCTTAAGAACACTCAAATGTGTATGAGATTATTAGTGAATCTGCAGATCATACCTAGCTCAAAGGCTATGTCTATTCTAGTACAGATCTTTGTATACATGAGACTTTCAATCCTTTTAGAATGATCTACCTATCTCATTGTTGCACCATCATTAGGTGTCAACCTTTTATCATAATCATAAGATATTTCAAAGCACACTTTCAATCACTATATCCCGACTTTTGAAACACATTTTGATTTGATGAGTTTGACTAAGAGTTATCTTTTGCCAACCGAAACTCACCCTTATACCTATGGTGTCCACAATACCTAGGTTTTTCATGTTGAATATTTGGATAACACAATTTTAACTTCATTTGTAATAGTGAGGTCACTTCCAAGAACATGCATGCCAAACAGAACAAGTAAATAATAGCCACTATATTTGACACACCACAAAGTTAAAGACACTGATCTGAATTACTTGATTCATATATTAGGCTCTTTTAGAAATATGTCATACTATTTATTTGTCGGCTATACATGTTTTAAGAACATATAATAATTTTACTAAATTGTAAATCATGTTCACTAAATATATTAGTTCAAAACTTTCCAGTACAAAACATCAAGTACAAATTTTTTAGTACAAAACTGTTTAAATATTCTTTTTGAATAACAAAACTGTCAATAGATGCAGATGCAAGGGTAAGAATGTCAAGCCTCGCTTCCCAAAAATACGGAATACGAGCACGTAACATTGGTCGAGCGAATGACAAACGTCACCCATAAGCTGTTTATCCAATCAACTCAACAATATAAACAATACAGAATAATTGCACAGGCAATAATAATAATCTCATGAATAATAATACTTGGAATGAAGCAATAAAAATATCCAAATACAATAATAATCCAACGTCTCGAAATAAATAGCAATATTCGGGTCATAAGCCCAATACAATGAAATAGCAATAGTTCAATAATTAAGTCTTCAGAACAAAGCAATAATTATTTATTAAGTGGCGATGCAATCAATTCTTTCACTAATGTTGTTCTCCCAATCCATCAGGCAATTCTCCATCAACACATGTAAACACTTCATCTAAAAAGAGGAGAAAAATTGTCCTTAGAGCAAGTCATGGACAGCAATTAGAGAAAGCAGGGAACAATGGAATAACGGTATAACAATGATTTCAATGGATCAATAGGAATCAATAACATGAGACGATAATCAATAATCAATATTACGGTAATCGATACAATGGCTATAAATAATGATGCAATATTTGGTAACGGTAATCAATGATCAATAATAATAACACTTAGCCAATAATCTATATCAATAGGAATAATGATGAACAGTATGCAATGTCAATATGATGCAAACCCTTAAGTCTATTATTCATTTTAAATTCTAACTAATGCATGTACTACTGCATTCCATACTACAGGTTTGATGCATACAATCAATATCATTTTATACTTAAGTGGAAGATTCTATAGATCATGTACTTGGCAACGATAATCAATATTCACCTTTCGGTGTACGGTACGGTCATCGGCAATGATACAATACACAATAGATTGTGTTACCGTCATAACCACAATCACACGATAAAACAATAGTCGGAACAATATTTAGGGAAACACGGGTCCCTCCTCCAAGTACAGTCACTACATCATCAACTACTCCAGTCAATTCCTTAAACCCCGGCTTATTAGTTATTTCATCAATGCAACAATACAATATGCAAATTAATGGACATTTCGGTGAACGATAGCAATAGGGAAACAATAGGATGATAACATGGAATAGGACAATTAAAATGATGAAAATAACTCATTAGGATTATGCAATGTAACATATATACATTAATTCATGCAATAATACGACATAAGAATAATTAATCTATTAAAAAGTGGAATTTAAAATTTTGGATAGCAAGCGTAGTGTGTACAAAAATGCAGTTTCCTGCTGACTTAGAAATTGAAAACTGAATCCGTTAGAAAATCTGGAAACTAGACTTCCACACGGTTCCAACGCATGTTTAAAGTTCAAATTCTGACAACAGTAGCTAGGTCAAACACACAGTTCTTTACAGATTTTATGTTTAGACAAAAATTTGACATCTTGTTGTTTTAAATTTTAGAGACAACAAAAACTCGATATTAAATTCAGTAAAAATATTTTCTGGACTCCTAAACATGTTAAGCAACAATCTAAAAATTTTCAGGGCAAAATATAATCATTTGATTAGCCTTTTTACTGTTTAAACACAAAGGGTACGAGAATCTGAAAGTAAAAACACAGTTGTAGTAAAATGGGCATAACTTTGCTACACAACTCGGAATTCAAAAATTTAAGATGTTCTGGAAACTAGAAAGATAAGGATACAGTTCATATTCAGAAAATATTTTATTTTAAAGTTGTTTACTGGTTCGAAAACAGCGGTCAATATTCAAGTTAGCAAGCATATACAGGGTTTTGGGGGGGATATTTTCATGAAAATAAATTAATTAAACAATATGTGTATCGATTCTTTAGTCAATAAATTGTGTAATCAACATGATTGGTGTCAAAACATGATAAATAAAACTGGAACACGCTCATACATCAATTTATCATCAATCAATCATCAATCGATCAAACAACATACAACCTAACAATTGTCTCTATAATAAATTATTTGTTTGGCGATTAAATGAACAACCCTAGTATCAATTCTATATGCACTCATGAAAGATCCAAACTTTAGAGTCAAAAGTGGCACGATGTCAATAATATTGGGGTTAGCTCGTGTAAACCCTTAATAGATCCAACGAATAGATGAACAATGGATAATACGATAACAAAGAGATCTACTTGGAAAGAGTTTCAAAAAAAACTTGAATTTGATACAATTAACAATTCATGAGAACAGTGACTTGCTGTCACGCATCGCTTCTCGAAATACGAGAATACGAGTACGTGACTGAGACCCAGCGAATGATGCGAATACACCATTCATAAGCTGTACAGGTAACTCAACAACAGAACAATAACAACTACGCAAGCATGTATAATCACAGACAGGATAATAATAAACTAAGGAACAGTTCATAACTAACAACTGGAAAGAAACAAAGTTACTGGTCAAACACGTCCGGAATACAATAAAGAGTACATGAATAAAACATGACCTAAAATAACATGATAATTAACAAGACTAAAACACTTGATCGGCAACACCTTCGGGTAACTCTCCATCCGGGTCTGCAAGTATATTATTACAAAAAGAAGATACCCGTTAATGCAAGTCATGGGCCGCAAGTAGTACAAGCTAACGGGACAAGTATAAAACGAAATAAGAAACATGAAAAATATCATGGAATCAAGAATCATTTAATAGGAGAAATAGAATATGTAAACAGGATCATGAACAAACATCATAAATGAGTGGCATGCATGTAAACAAGTTAACAGGAATATGTACATATAATTGGATCATGCAAGTGCATGTGTTAATCTCATATCTTTTATTAACCTAACTAGTACAACAATCATGCGTCCCATACCACATGTTTGATACACGCAATCAAGTGAACGTTTAAACTTAGTGGTGGATTCTATAGATCACGTACTTGGGAAAACATATAAATTGTATCTTGTATCGAGATACGTGCAACGTGGAACATGTAGAGTGTGAACTTGTAACGTGAACATATAAACTTGTAATTTGCAAACTTGTAACTTGTAACTTGCAATTTGCATCGGAAAACCACGAGCTCCCGTCCGAGTACGCTCTTCTATATTGCTCACTACTAAATCTTTTTTCTTATACCCCGGCTTGTTACTTTCATTAATTTTAATTAAACATGAATATGATGCAACGAGAATGATGTCAAGATATAATCAGGGAATATCAAGGAATTATGCATGGAACATGTTCTAATTCATGAGATGCAAAAACATGCAGTTTTAATGTCATTTACTGGGTCATGAGCATTTCAGGGTTTATAAAACATGTTGTAACTATGATGTGATCAATAGCATATGCAAAAACCTAATCAAGAATAAAAGAGATCATAACTGCATTCTAACTACTATAACGGGTAAAACAATCATGCACATAATCATGTATAATCCTAAGAGTACATGTGTGTATATCGATCGTGTTCATATAATGCATATGGCAACAAAGTATTTGCGATCATGTACGAATATGGGATCAACGGATTATGTATAGCAACAGATTTCAATTCGATCGATAAATATGAATTAGAGTCAAAGAATATACTTGCGATATTTTTCAAAGGAAGCTTGTATGAGAACAAACGAGTTGTACAAGAGGATACTTACCTTATAACAACGACGAGGATACCGAATACAAGAATAACGGTATCAGAATCTCGGGCAGCGAAGCACATGCAAGATATATGCACGGAGACACGTGCACACAGAGACAACAACACAACAAAAGCCAACACAGCAAAACGACAAACTCGACTTCTCCAAAACAGCAAACACACAACTCAATCCACTTCACAAACACCAAACACCAATTCACGATTGGATCTCCCTACACAACACCAAACAACAACAAATCACCCTGTTCTTCACCTTCTTCAACATCGACAGAGAGAGAGAGAGAGAGAGAGCGATGGTAGGAGAGTGGCTGCGACTGCGCCGACGGGGACAGCTGATAACTGGCGGTCGGGAAGCAACTGGGGATGACGACGGGAGGGAAGAGGGTGGCGGTGTGTATGGGTGGTACTCCGATAGGTGGCAGAGACGAAGTCGAGGACAAGGAGGAGTAGCAGAGAGCTGCGAGGAGGGCAAAAGTACTCAGGGTTGAAGACGAGGCGGGAGTGGAGCGATGGGGCTTCGAGGCGACATCGGCGACAATGGTGGTGGAGAAGGAGCCGGAGGGAGACGAGGGCGGAGGGTCTCGACTATGGTGGTGTCGAGGCTGGAGCTTGGAGGCAGCGGATGGGTTCTCGGAGGAGACTGGCAATCGGAGGGGATGACGACGAGGAAGAAGTTGGCGGAGGTCAATGAGGCAAGGGGAAAGGCAGTGCTGTGCGACGCAGCCGGGAAGCGACAGCGGTGCAAGGCGGAGCTTCGATGGGTTCTTGGAGTTTTTCGATGGAGGAAGACGAAGGGGTCGAGTGGGTTTCTCTGTTGGCATTGCGGAGCGGAGGAGAAAGAGAAGGAGAGGGAACTCTGTTTTAAACAGAGGGGGAGAGAGAAGAGTGGGAGAGAGAGAGAACGGGAGACAGATGGTGAGAGAGTGAACAGGGGGGGGGGGGGGGTTAATAAAATAATGAATAAAGAATAAAGTAAGGGGAGTAGTTATGAGGTGGTGGGGATTTGGAGTACGGGAATGTGCAAAGTGGGTGGAAATGTGAAGGGATTGTATACGGGTGAGTGTGTAGGATTGATCTGTACAAATATATAGGTATTGGGTTAGTGGATTTTAATAATGGGTATCCCAAGGAGATCTAATAGGAGATGGGCTTCAATAGATGGGCTCAAGATAAAATAAAATAATAATGGTAATATTGTCTGGGTTGGGCTAAACTTTGGGCTCAAATTAATAAATAACAGAATCAAAATACGAAATTAGGCTTATAATAAACAATTGGGCTTGAGCTTCAAATTAAATATTAAAACAATTGAATAATTGAATATTGGGCTTCATAAAAGTCCTTTGAATAATAATATTAATATTAGACTGTAGAATGTAACAAGTAATCAAATAAATAAATTTGTGTAAATAATTAAAATAAAAGATTCAACATTTGGGTATCATATCAAAATCATAGAATGAAATATAATTTAGGTCGAAAATCGATAATCAATTAAGAAAGAATAGTTACAAGATACTAAGAATTTGAAATACGGAAAAATACAAAAAAAATACGTATTAACGGGAACAAGGGGTTACACTTGCCTTATAAACGGTATATTTGAATACCAAGAATATTAGGATAAGAATTCCAAAGCAACGAATCCACGAACACACAAGAATATATGTGCAATACACGTGCACACAGCAACCCAAGCAATAACAGTAACCCAAACAAAGAGACAGCAGCAACAACAGTAAAGAGGGCTTCGGTGGCATCGCTGGTGGTCGGGGTAGGCAACATCGATGCTGGCGAGGCGTTGCAGGTGGCGCGACGGGGACAGGCGGCGCGGCTGCCGTCGGTCGGAAAGAGGAACAAAGTTAGGGATTCGGGTTTGGGTGTTGACTGGCTGTTAATGTCAAGAGCGAAAGAGGTGGGGCATTCGGTGTAGCGCCCCGAATTTCTAATATAACAACTTAGAAAATACGTGGCGCAATCCCAGCATCAACTTCAATGTAACGGTACACATAGCCCAAAAACACAAATAATTTTATTCCAAACTTTTGTTACAATAATCATTTTTCAAAACACAGCGGAAATACAAACACCTTGAATTACAACTTTTCTTTTACAACACAAATTTTACTAAAATTTTACACAAGCTCTATTACATCAGTTTTAATCTCCAACTATCTCAAGCATCCAACCTCCAAACTCTAAGCAATTACCTGTAACACATGAGGCTAGAGATGATCCCTAACCCCCAAACTAAAGGGGTCAGCCATAAATGGTGTGAGTGACATAAAATCAAACAATATAATTTAATCATAAAATATAAAGTCATCAACAACATATATTAACCACAATGATAAATGAATAAGGAATAACAAAGATGTAAAGCATGAAAACATCATAGAATGAAAACAACAAGTGCATCTAGTCTAAGTGTCAAGTGTATGAAAACTGGAAAACACATGCATAGAACCAAGTCAAGAAAACACAAGTTCTATATGCAGACTCTCTAATGCATACTTGTCGAAGTCTATGCATCCCATTCTACATAGGTTCGGTGCAAGCCCTTAACGTCTTCACTTCATAGGGTTCAATCCCCCGTTATGCAACTAATCTTATCACGATGACTACTACGAGATAAAGATAAACTGTGAGAATTAGCCCATGCCTGATAATTTCGGAGATGGATCCCACATCTCAGGTATTTTACCTGGATAATTCCGGAGATCATTCCACATCTAGACATAGACACATCATCACATGAATACCCCATGTGCGTCGCCTCGACTTTGATAATTCCAGAGATCAATCCCACATCGCAAGCAATCCACTTGGATAATTCCGGAGATGGATCCCACATCTCAGGTATTTTACCTGGATAATTCCGGAGATCATCCCACATCTCAAGGAAGTTACTTGGATAATTCCGGAGATTAAATCCCACATCTAAAGCCATACTGAGGTTCGTAACCCATGTTCCCGTTCATCATATCACCGCTAGTGCCTGTCCTTATTATTTGGGTTATTTAATTACTTAACGAATCTCCTAGAGTTGGTGTACCATACCGGCCTAAATTCAAAATTGACTAAATGAAATGCCTCACGGGCCACAACAAAATAACTCAACACCGGTATACTAGGGTCACTCACCTCTAGAGACTCAACTCAAATGTCTAAACCAAAGTTCCACTAAACAAAGTGGCTCAACTGAATATCTTAAAATCAAATGCTTATCTGAAGACAAAATTTAGGCCAAAATATCTGAAGACTAATCATTCAAAAGAACACTCAAATTTATGAAAACTCATCAGTACCAGTCGACTTATTACTGTAGTAGGTCGACTGTCCAGAGGGAATATGTCCATGATTTTGAGAAAATAAGTTAAGTAATATAAGGTGACTTATAAGAGTCATAAGATGACTTACCAACAATATAAGATGACTTATAAAAACATAAGTTGACTTACCAACAATATAAGATGACTTATAAAAATCATAAGTTGACTTACCAACAATATAAGATGACTTATAAAAATCATAAGTTGACTTACCAACAATATAAGATGACTTATAAAAATCATAAGTTGACTTATAAAAAACATAAGTCGACTTAAAGGAGACATAAGTCGACTTATAAGAACATAAGTCGACTTATAAAAACATAAGTCGACTTACCAGAGAGAAATTCCAAAAATCTTTAAGAAAATATTCTAAGTGTTATAAGTTGACTTGCAAAGTCATAAGTCGACTTAAAATACAATATAAGTCGACTTAAAAGGTCATAAGTCGACTTACCAGAGAAAATCTAAGATAACTTTGAAAAATAAATTCTAAGTGTACCAGTCGACTGAAAATGGTCTAAGTCGACTGTCCAGAACGGATTTTCAAGAAAAACTAAAGATACAGCAGCAGGCTCGTATCAGTCGACTGTGCGGTAGGCCAGTCGACTGTCGGCCTACAGATTTCAAAATTAGGTCTGATTAAAATATTCAAACCTGAGGTTTTCTATCGATTCATTGTTCAAGAAAAATAGTTCGTTTACAGGCCAAATGATCTTCAATAAGGATTTATTACTCAAAGCCTCAAGTATGTCAAAACCCAAGTTCTCATGTTCTAGATCACTAATTTCTTTCATTAGGATTTTGCAAGATCTAAATTTCTTTCACAAATCTAAATCAAAAGTCTGATCTACCATATGTATAAGATCCAGGTGTTACTCATCCGATCAAAATCATACTCAAATCTTAATAATACGGTGTTATGAACAAGATCTACTAATCATTCTTAGATTTCTCAACATGGTATAAACAACAATCATTTATTCATATGAATTATACCACAATACAAGATCTATATTATTCACAACATCAAATCTAACATCATTATCACTCGCATACATAGATCAACAACAAGATAAATTTATGTCATTCACAGCCAACAATCTCACAAAGTCATTCACAAAATCAAAACAAAACAACCAAGTCACTCACCTTTTAAATTGAGAAAGTTCCCGAAAAGTTCTTCCTTTTTGCTAGATCCAAAATCGCCTTTCTCCACCAAAATAAGCTCTCAAAATTCTGTATTATTAGTAAATGACGGCTGGAGAAAAACTATTTAAACAATCCGGAAATAGGTTTTAGGGTTTCACCCATTTTTGCAAAATAATCCTTTTCCAAAATACAATTTACATATATAGGTCATTCTTTGGAAATTCCATCAAAACTCATTTAAATTTGGATTTAAAAGAAAATATCAACTCTAAATTTCAATCAATACTGTTCAAAACGTCCAGAATGTACATTTTGCACTTTAACCCCTAAAAATGTCAATTTTGCAAAAAGGTCCTTCCTTTCTCAAAAATTGCAAATAGTTCCAATTAATTTCAGAAAAATCTGGAAAAATACTAAATAAATCTCAAATATTAAATAATGATTTTTCATGAAGAAAACTAAAATTTCAAACTTCTCATAAAAGTATTTGCACGTGTTTTGCACGTGTACAAAAGATAAATCTTTTAGAAAATATTTATTAAATCTTCAAAATTCATTTAAATTCATTTTCAAATATTTAAAATAATATTTGAAAATACGGGGTTCTACAGTCGGGGGGTGAGCTGGCGACGACTGGAGGAGCGTCGACGGCATGGAGTGTCAGAGAGGACGCCAGTGGTGATGGGGAAGGATATGAACAGTATTGGGCAGAAATCTGAGTCGGGGAGAGAGAAAGATGGAGGAGAGTGAAAGTAGGACAGAGAGTAGACGCCTAGGGTTCGAAATTATGCAATTTTTAGGGTTTGCACTTGGGTTGCATTTATAGGGTACAATTAGGGTACTGGGTTGGTGAATTAGGGTCCAATAGAAGCGGTTTTGGGTCAAGAACACATAAAATTGGGTTTAGGGTTCAATTAAGAGATGAGTTTGAAAACAACAGGGTTCAAATAAAATATCCACAATCCAATAAAATAAAATCCAAAAGATAGATAACCTAACGAGATGGGTTCATGAACAAAAATTTAAATCCAGATAGACAAATAAATAATACAATGAAAAGAATATAAACTAGGCTTAAAAATAAGTTGGAATTCGTTAGGAAAAATCAGATCAAATACGAAAATGAAATAATTCGGTAAATGAAAATAAATTAAATAATCATAATAAACTTATATAACATAATAGTATTCGGGTTTGACGAACACATTAAAATAATTCAATAATATATATATATATATATATATATATATATATATATATATATATATATATATATATATAATTTGGGCTCAAATATAATTAACCGATAAATTAAGATTATAAAACAAGTTTAAAATGCACCATCATTCGAAATAATATAATTTTTGATTGGAAAATACTTTAATAGAAAATTCCAAAACGAATTTGACACAAAATAAATTTATCAATAATTGAAATACAGAAAATATTCGGAAAATATATATTTATGGGAATGGGGGTTACAAAGAAGAATACTTATTGTAGCAATATGACAAACATGTAGTAGACATCAAATAAATCTACCCCATTTTTCTTAGTCAATCCGTCAGTTACTAAAATACATCAAAAGTTGCTACTAAACAATCAAAATTAAGTTTTTCTACAAAATCCCACTAACTTACTATAGTTTTAGCCCCTTTCGGCAGATCAACTAAATTAAAGTATTATTGTATGACGCAAAATCATTTCATTGTCTACTAAAGACTCTTCTTAGCTCATTAGTCATTCAAGTTTAAGTGTCAGTATGACTGGTTCTTGATTCCAACTGTGAATCATTGACCATGTCTGTAGGACTAGATAATTTCATATATTTATTTTTGATGAACACATCCTCAAAGAACTCTGTATGTATAAATTCTTCTAACACAAATTAGATAGATCCAACATCTGTCCACAGAACTACATTCTGCACTTTCTAAGTACACACAAATATTTTTTATAGGTCATACTTTAGGCCTTTTAGGGTTATGTACTCTAACAAATGTATCACACCACATGTTTTCATATTACCAAAATTATTTGTGTTTCTATCCCATAGTCTACAAGGTGTAAATAATTTAGAGTGTAGTAACAAATTGGAAATATGATTAACAATACAATATCACTCACAGTTACACAAAGTCAAATAACAGTCAATAATATAAAATTCAACATTTCACTAAGTGTTTGATTCTAACTTTTATCAATGCCATTTTGACTGTTGTAAATAGAGTGCACTAGAGATTATGCCAAATGCAAACTTCTTTTAAAATTGTTAAAACATATTCACCACCTCTATCAAATCTAAAACCTTTTGTTCTTAGCATTTAACTAGATTTTTAATTCAACAAAATAACGAGTGCTGCATCCTCCATATATGTATGACAAACATTCAATAATCATCTGTATAGGTGATTAAATACTTCTAACCAATTATCGTCTCATCTAGTCACAAAGCTACTGAGATCACAAATATGAGAATGTATTGACTTAAGAAGTTGTGTGCTTCTAAAGACCATACTAAATGATTTTCTAGTGATCAAAATCTGAGCACAACTTTCATATTTGTCATATTCAATGGAGTGTCATTTAGCAGAGTTATGAGTTTTAACAAGAATAAACAATTTAATATATAGTTCTCAAATCCTAGCAAATTATGCTATATTTAGGAACTATACACAATTAGAACTATTATTATTAATTGTCTCATTTGTTAAACTCAACTTATACATGCGATTGACAATATATGCACATTATAAGAGTTAATACAAAATTAATCTTCTAAATTTTACAAAACTATTTGCTTTCTCTAGTGATTCTAACAATGTCCACTTGCTCAAACATATTGAGAGAAGAGTTCTTTCTTTTATTCGTTCTTCATCATCTTCATAACGATAAATGAGATAATGACTAATATGTTATAATTCAACTTTGCACACACAGTACAATGAATGAGAAAGAACAAAACGTAACTAATGGAGTCACATGCTACATTAAGAGATGCTCTCTCCTAAGTTGCAGACATTTGTTATACACTTTATATATTAACTTTTATTAGAGAAGCAAACATACAATCTCATCAAACTGCAAACGATGTGTCACCCAATATATCTATACACATAGTATGACAAGGCACACTAAATAATTAAAATATGCTAGTTTCAAAATGAGAATAATTATGATCTAAAACTCCCAATCATATGTCAAACACACACAATGAGAATAATTATGATCTAAAACTCCCAATCATGTGATCAAACACACACAACGTTAACACATTCATCACAAGAGAATACTAAGAAAGATTAGAGTAGATCATATCGACACTTCAAGTTAGAAGTGTTTTTCAAATTCGATGGAGAAGCCTGCATTGTGCAGACTTATCATACCGTGATGCAAAACCATCGTATCCAATACACACAATTTATAAGTAACTTTGAAGTTCCTACATTCATCAAATTGATAAACATTAGTCAATTAAACAAATTATTAGCATTATCTAATTCACAACAATTTAATTGGAGATTCAATTTTATAGTCAAAGCCTGTACTTTATCAAAACAAATATTTGATCCTTAGCACGTAGCCATAGCAGTTATTCAAATTTGTATTTAATAACAATGCATAATACGATTTTGAACTTTAGCAATTAACAACAAAATTCAAACAAATATTTAAATAACAATTTAAATTTGGTGAAGAACTTATCTTTAATTTAGATCTGATCCAGTCTAAACATATTTGGATCTAGTCTAAACAACATTCTCACCTCCCGCACTATCTTCAAAAATTTTATGTACATTTCATATTGTGCATTCATCTTTTGACTATTAAATTCAGAACTATCAAACATATCTAGTTTCGGAATCTTATACGCTCGATTCAGTTTTTCCATCTTAAGGAATAAACAGTAAATTCCATAATCTAGTGGGTTTATTCTGAATAATTACTACTAGCGTAATTTCAGTAAAATGTGGATTTTTCTATAAAACTGTGTAATAAACAATCAACACAGAAAATAACATTAAAGAATAAGCACAAATCTTAAAGTTTAGAGTGGACCGTATCTTGTTGTAAATCAAGACGTAGTGGAGGGTTAGATCTGATTCGTACACAACTGCAGATCCAGTAGTGGTCCCAAACACAAGACACCATAAAGTGGTTGTAAGCAACACACACAGATCCGATCTATCCCGTATTGCACCCAAAACACCACGCACCCATTGATAGGCTCAATCTGAGGTCGGGATCTGATCAATCCTAAGAGCACCAAAGATCCCCTCTTCAATCCCAAACACAAAACACCCAAATCCTCCAATGAAGAAATCAGATCTGAATCAACCATTAACGAGATCACACACAGTGATCGGGAAAAGGAAGGGGGAAGGATTCGCGGCTGGTGAAGGCGACCTCGTTGGCTCGCAGCAATGCCGGCGATGCTGGCGGTGGTGGCCTGCGTCGACATCGTCGACAGCGACGACGGGGACAGTGATCTGGATCTAGACGTGCTCGGGAATGACGCTAAGGAGGAGGGACCCGCTGGTGACGTGGTGAGCCTTCGGCCTGCGATGACCCCGACGACACCGACGACTGTGGCGGCGCCCATCGGCAGTGGTAGTGAGATTCTGACAAATTCTTCGAAGATTTCTTACTCAATTATCTTTCTTAATCTCAAAATTAAAAGCCTAATATCTCAAGATTGTTAGAGATTATGAGAGATTATAACAATAGAAATTAGGGTTAATATCCTAGACTAAGGTGCTTGAGATATTTACCTTAGGTATTAAAATTGGAATACCTAGACTACTATCACAAGCCAGTATTTATAGTATAAATACTGGTTTGGGTACTGGGTTCTCAACCCACTCAACTCGCATTCCGATATCCATAAAATTTGTACGTGTAACACACGAGTTACCCATAGAATAATATTACACATAATATTATTCATATAGTGAGAATATACGTATATATCCAACACATATTATATGAGGAAGCAACATATCTACCATTAAGCTTAACCATTGCCTTCTTGATCATTAGCTTGAACTTACCTGTAATGCATATAGTTTGTTAAAAATAGTGCATAGAGTTTTTTTTTTAACTTCAACATCACTTTTAGATGCTTGTAATAGCGATGCAAGAACATGATCATATATGTTTAATAGAGCTTACTCTAATCCCATAACCACTATGAGCATGTCTAAATACAATGGTAACCCAAGTGCAGGTGTGAAGGTATCTACAATACCAATAATCTAATCATTTATTTGTCTGAAACTGAGTTTGCAACTGAAATACCTCTTACTATTATTTCAACCAAAATATAATACATGAAGTTCTCAAAATTCTGATCCAAGCTAATCATTTCTTTTATCTCCACTTTGTCTTCCCATTGCACCTTTATTAAAAAAAATCAATAACAAATTTGCCAGGGAAGGGAACACTTCACGTTAGTTCTTATATGTTATTGGGTTTTAAAAAAATCAATAACAAATCTAGTTAAATGGCACCTTTATATATCCAAACATACATTAAAAGTTCTTATATGCTATGTTATCCATGGTTCTAATAACCATTGAAGAGAACACTTCACGATAGTATATTCTCTTGTAGTAAAGAATTTAATGTTGCATATTTGTCAAGTTATTTTAGGTTACTGATCAGCTTACTTGTCCTGCTATGGTTTGGAAGACCAAATTGAGGCAACCAAATAATCCATCTCTCACTTGCGTACACCTTAAATAAAAACTAATAAAAAACTCATCAAATAATTCACTAAATTAAAATTTTTTTAAACCCAAAAATAAAACAATCATACCTTTCTGAAGTTAGATCCCATGCACACACAAAATTCGAGTCAGCAAAAAACTGAGTAATCCCCTGCACACACAAAATTTAAAAATTAGAATGAGAATTTGGTTAATGAGATGAAATTAGAGTCGCTGCATCGCATGGAGAGGCTCTCGATTTGGTGGAGGAGAGTCGTCGATATAGAGTCGCTTGATATTCGTGCTCGATTTGGTGGAGGGGAGTTGTCGATACGAAATCAACAGCGGATCAGATATCGGTGACAACCTATTGATTGTGGTTCGACACTGGACTTGGATTTGGATTTGCTTTGAGATTCTCACTTGAGAGGACGATGGAGGCTTCGCCAATGGAATGGAAGTGAAGGTTTAAGAAAATGGTTTTAGAGATTTGGAGTTAGCGGCTTAAAAATTCTAGAGGAGA
The DNA here is from genome assembly GCA_017893485.1 of Hemerocallis citrina. Classification (NCBI taxonomy): domain Eukaryota; kingdom Viridiplantae; phylum Streptophyta; class Magnoliopsida; order Asparagales; family Asphodelaceae; genus Hemerocallis; species Hemerocallis citrina. The sequence continues at coordinate 1,499,418 of JACEHZ010000293.1, forward strand.
GAGAGAAATTGGAGCTCTCTGGTTTGAGGAATAGGGAGAGCAAACTGACCTAAATAGGAGAGAGAGAGAGATAATTAAATAAATAAAGGAGTTTTTTTTTTTGGGGGGGGGGGGGGGGGGGGGGTGGGAGTTGGGGGGATTTGAATTTGAGTTTTGGGGGGGAACTTTTGGGGAAGAAAGGGGGGATGTCTTTTGGGAGCTTAAATCTGGACCGTTGATTTCCTTACTATTGAAGGGGAGTCACTTGATGCTCATAGTGGTTATGGGATTAGAGTAAGCTTTTTAAAACCTTTATGATCATGTCCTTGCATAACTATTACAAGCATCTAAAAGTGATACTGAAGTTAAAAAAAACTCTATGCAGTGTTTCTAACAAACTTTATGCATTCCAGGTAAATTCAAGCTAATGATAAAAAAGACGATGGTTGAGCTTAAAGGTAGATATGCTGCTTATCATATAATATGTTTCCTACTTCAATTAACTTGCTGGACCTCTACAACTATTTCATATAATCAAACCAGGTGCACCGTTCCGAAGACGTGCCATAGGCACGTATCAACGGGCAAACCTAGTAGGTGTATATTATTAAATATGTTTATTATAATAAATTGTTTTATATTATTATCAGTATGTATGTATTAATATGTATGTATGGATATGTATACAACATGTATGTATCAAAATATATACATTGTATTTACATACAACCAAACTCATACATACATTATATATAATAGTAAACAATATAGAGTATTTATGTATATATTTATGTATATACATATATACATAAATACGGATTATATATATACTTACATACTGTATACAGTTTACCAAACGTCTTTTATACTTTAATTTGAAAAAAGTTATTTTATGAAAAAAGTTTACTAAACAATATTCTGTTTTCGAAAATTACAAAAACAACTTTATATTTTTTGTTTCTTTCAAAAACTATGTTTAAAATGAATTTTCAAAACAACGAACCAAACGCAGCCTAAATATTAAAAAATCTTACTAAAATATTATCCTGTTTAAGAAATCGCACTCAACTTTTTTTTATTTAAAAAACCATTTCTCAACTATGATTTGAACACAATCGTTTTTTTAAAAACTTTAGTCACCTATACCTTAAAAACATAGTTGAAGGATTTTTTTTTGTTTAATTTTAAATTTGAGTACGGTTTATTTAAACTCGGCAATACTTGAATGAGTTTTTTTATATTTAACCAATCCCCCCCCCTTCATAATTTTTCAAACTCCCAGGTGGACAAGTATGTCCTTTATGATCCTATTCTTTGTTTTACTCCCTGTGAAGTATATTTTGTTTTACTCCTTTTAAAGTATATGCTATATGTTTTTTTGATGAACTGGATAGGGTCCTACGGACCCCAGCCAACAGATAAATAAAATATAAACTCAATAAAAGTTAGATACAAAGTATATGCTATATGTTACTATTAACTTTTACTAGTAATTTACACGTCCGATGCATGTTTTAAATTTTTTTTAAAAAAAATAAAAATTTTTATACAGGGAGGATTCAAATCTAAAATTTCTTTTATATTAATTATGTACGTATATTGTACTTGTTAGTAGATATACAAATGATTTACAAATGACACTAAGGTCTTCTCCCATTATAATATTAGAGAGAGATTAGTATATTTTTGGTGGCTGGATTCGTTTTGAATCTATCCTGATATTAAATTTTTTTTTTTCAAAGGTGGATAAGTATGTGAGAATCTACTGATAACTAATTCATTTTATTTTGGAGGCTCGTTATTGTCCCACCCCTTGGTCTTTAGCTCTCCTTTCTTTGGTCATGAACGACTGGAAAAAAGCTAGAGGACATTAATAATGCTACCATTTAAATTATTTATATGAAAAAAACACAGGTTTAGTAAAGCAAGTGACAGGTCAATTGAATATGAGAGTCGGCCAAACTTTGGGCTCCACTAAACTAAATTTAACCTGTACATAAAGTAGGGATTCCATAAGCTTTGTACGGGAACAAACACTCATCTCTCTTCCGTCCTGCATCATTCATCCACCTAACAACGACTGTAAATAGAAAACATAAAAATTCAAACCACTCTTTGTTGGTATATGTGCAAAAAATATCATCTTAAGTACCTTTTCCCTATCTAATGCACCAAAATAAGCCAAAGTCCTAAGAGCATCCATTATTGTTCATGTTAGAGCATCCGCAGTCGTTTGCTATATATATCATTTACCCAAATTTTAGCAAACGAATAGCAAACGAACGCTTCAATCGTTTCTCATTTTTCCATATTTTGGCAAACCTTCTATTCTCATTTGTCAAATATGAGAAACGAAATGAACTTTCTCAAATTATAAAGGACGGGGTATGATACCCCGTCTCTTTGATTTAATTATTTTTTAATCGTATCAGACGGACGATCATACCCCGTCTCTATCATTAACCAATTTTTTTTTTTTTTTTTTTAAGTGCTCAGACGGGGAATGATACCCCGTCCGGGGTATCAAACCCCGTCCCACAAATTTTCCACAATTTTTTTTTAAAATCTCCTCAGACGGGGATAGATACCCCGTCCGGGGTATCATTCCCCGTCCGGGAGATATATTTAAATTTTTTTTTTAATTCCTAATTTGCCATGCATTCAATCCTATGTTTTAATTTATACTGTGTCAACAAACATTGAAAGCCATGGGTATTACAGTCAATCCAAGTGGCATTCAATTCTATGCATTTAATGGGCCTGATTTCATGGACGGGGTATGATACCCCGTCCGAAGCTTTGGACCATTTTTTTTTTTTTTTTGAGAGACGGGGAAGACGGGGAATGATTCCCCGTCCTACCCCATTTTAATATTAAAAAACGTGGGACGGTAAATCATATCCCGTCTCTAACGAATATGAGAAAAATTTAGCAAACCACGACTGCACGACCTTCGTCCATTTGCTATTACTGTAGCTGCCATTTTATAAGAAATGAGAAAAACGACTGTGGATGCTCTTATAGTATAGGTATTTGGAAATATAGAAATGAAAATAGAAGAGTTGCGCTGCTATCGTTAAAACTAAAATTTGGATTAAAAAAATTATAAAATATACAGACGAAATAACATCATCTGTCTAATAAAATAAATAAATATTTTAATACCAAAAATTTAACAGACGAAATATCATGTTCCGTTTGACAATAATTAAAAAAAAAAATAATTAATCCAAACGAATGAAGATCCTCCTCCATATGGGGATTTATTATTATTATTATTTTTAAAAAGGGCTATTTTTTGTCTTTTGTCTTTAAGGAAAAGGATGAAGAGTGGAAAAAATATTTATTTTGCCTGTCTGTTTCCCTTTAGAACAAACAAAAAAAAAAATTCAAAGAGTTCTTCCGTCTCTTTCATTTATTTAAAAAAAAATGAGACAAAAAAATAATAAATGAGACAGACGGAGGAACATATTACGTCTATTTAATTTTTTTTTTTATTTTTAAATGAAGCCTTTTGAGAGACGAAATAAGATCTTCTGTCTTTCAAATTTTGACCGTTCAACGCTACAGACGGAAGATCATCTTTCGTCTACTTGATTTATTCCAAACAATTCCAAATTTTTAACACACGGAGAATCATCTAGCGTCTTCTATATTTTGCATATGCTATTTCACTCTGTTATATATGGCAGAGTACTGTTCACGAGTCGGCTATAAAATAGGTTTATAACAGACGATAGTGGTGGATTTTTTTTTTAAAATTTCCATTTTTTAGGTTTATAGCGAACGATAGTGGATGCTCTAAATGCATCGGTAGTCGTTGGCTATATATCCCTTTTTTAAAAAAAAATAAAAAAATAATTCGCTAGAGTCATTGGCATATCCCAATTTTAGATTTTTGGTGAACGATCGTTTGCTATATTTGGACGCAGATATAAGAATTTGGAAAAAATAGTCAACGAAAGATGATTTTTCGTCCATTCAATCAGTCGTTGAATTTTTTTATTAAAAAATTATTGGACAGGGAATCATTTCCCGTCCCAGTGGAATTTTTATTTATAAAATCGATCAGACGGAAAATGATTATGTGTCCCACAAATCAAATCAAAAAATAATCAGGGACGATAGATGATTACGCGTTCCACATATATTTTTTTGAAAAATCGAATAGACGGGAAATGATTTGGTTTTTTTAAAATGATTTCCCGTTTGTTCAGTTTTTTTCTTTTTAAAAACAATTTCATCGGACAGTAAATGATTACCCGTCCCTTTGATTTTTTTAATAAAAAAATTAAACAGGCGAGAAATCATACATGTCCGTTCCATTTCTAATTAAATTTTATTTTATTTTTGGACGAGAAATTATCTATCGTCCGTCGATTTTAAATTATTAAAAACCCAAAATTTAGGTTTGACCAACTGCAGCACTAACCCAAAAAATCATATACTATATGCCAAATACCCAAAATCTGGGTTTGAATGATCCATTCACGTATCATAAGCACATTTATCTATTATTAGAAGTGTGAAAGACTACCAGCAGGGTCGGCCCTGAGTTTACGGGTCCCCCATACAAAATTCAATTTTTAAAAAATGTAAAAAACTTTGGAACTTTTTTCTACAATTCTTAAAAACCAATATATATGAAGAAATAGATGAAGATTTAGGAATTTGAGAAAAAAAACCTTCATACAAATTGAAGCCCATTAAAATAATCCGGTCAAAATACTAATTTTAAAAATAAAAGTCCAAAAAATTAAATTTAGGATCCTCTAAAAATATTATGGTTAATATACATATATATATATATATATATATATATATATAAATACAAGAAGAAAATTTTTTGGAGCTTCTAAAATTGCAAAATAATTTAGAAGCCCGAGATGGCCACCTCCCTGACCTTAAAGAAGAAGAGAGATTGTAAATAACTTGATTGATTTGTTATTAGTATGTGGTAGTATATATATACAACTTACCAGATCTGATATTGGAGTAAATCAAGCTAACAAATTCCTACTGATTCTCCACTAATCAAGCTATCAACAGACTTACCAAAACTGAATATATATTCCTACTGATTCTCCACTAATCAAGCTATCAACAGACTTACCAAAATTGAACATATATTCCTACTGATTCTCCACTAATCAAGCTATCAACAGATTTACCAAAACTGAATATATTCCTACTGATTCTCCACTAATCAAGCTGTCAATCTGATTCTCCACTGATCAAGCTGTCAATCTAATTATTATTGTTGATATCCTCCCGCAAGTTGTATAATCTGGAAGAGAGATGCAACTTGGACAGTAAGGACTCGAACCGAGGACGAAGCAGTGGTTTTGTTAGAATATCAGCAAGCTGATCATCAGTAGACACAAAAGACACTCGAAACCTGCCATGTTGGACATTTTCTCGGACAAAGTGATAGGCTAAGGCTATGTGTTTCATCCGAGAGTGGAAAACAGGATTAGCACTTAGATTTGTGGCACCGAGATTGTCGCAATATATAACCGGATTGGTAGTGGGTGTGTGACCAAGTTCTGTAAACAAGGAAAGGACCCATAGTAGCTCACTAGCCGTGTCAGCTAAGGCTTTGTACTCTGCTTCTGTTGATGATCGAGCAACAGATCGTTGTTTTCGGGAGCTCCAAGAGATGGGAGTGCTGCCGAGATACAACAAATAACCAGTTGTTGAAATATAATCATCCTTGTCGCCCGCCCAATCCGCATCCAAGTAGGCATAAAAATTCAGCGGAGCAGTTGCCGAAATGAATACTCCTTTGTCACAAGAGCCTGCCAAATATCGGAGCACTCTTTTGAGTGCAGACCAATGCGTCGTTCGTGGGTTCTGCATGAACTGTGCAAGTTTGTTGGTGCTGAAAGCAATATCTGGGCGAGTAAGACTCAAATATTGGAGACTTCCAACGAGTGCTCGGTACTCAGTTGGGGAAGGCAGGAGGGAACCTGAATCCTTGAGTAATGGAACACTAGCAGACAAGGGAGTGGATGCCGGTTTCGTATCTGCCATGCCAGATTTATGTAGCAGATCAGTGATATATTTTCTTTGTGAAAGAAACATACCTGCAGCGGAAGGAATTACTTCAACACCCAAGAAATAGCTAAGACAACCAAGGTCTTTTAATGAAAAACGAGCAGCAAGTGTGGCAATGAGTTTAGACAACTCGGCAGAGGAGCTCCCAGTGACAATTACATCGTCAACATACACTAATAAGTACAGTGTAACACTCAGTTTTTGGTAGATGAAGAGAGAAGCATCTGCAGTTGAATTTACGAAGCCAAGGGAGAGCAGGAATATTCGGAGCTCCGTGTACCAGGCGCGGGGTGCCTGCTTTAGTCCATAGAGTGCCTTTTTGAGGCGTCAGACATGATTCGGGAAGTCTTTGTTGACGAAACCAGGTGGCTGTATCATGAAGACTTCCTCCTTGAGTGTCCCCTGAAGGAACGCATTGTTGATATCAAGCTGACGTATGGACCAACCCTGGCGAACTGCAAGTGTTAGGACGACTCGAATGGTTACCTGTTTAACAACTGGGCTGAATGTTTCCGTATAGTCCCAACCAGGCCGTTGGTGAAACCTTTTGGCAACTAACCGAGCCTTGTAACGATCAATCGATCCATCCGGATTCTGTTTGATTCTGAATACCCATTTACAGCCAACCAAATTCTGAGCAGAGGACCGACTAACAAGATCCCAAGTGTTGTTGCGGTGTAAGGCATCAAATTCATCTTGCATGGCTGAGCGCCAATCAGGGTCGCGAAGAGCTTGGGTGATGGTGCTGGGTTCGATGGGAGAGGAGGGTCGGACATGGAGGTTGAGCTTGTTGATGGGTTTGACGATGTTGTTTTGAGACCGGGTGATGATCCCACCGCCATTGGGTTTCTGTCTCTTGACAACGGGTTGGGTAGGTGGGGCAGGAAGTTGTGGAAATGGTTGGGAGATTGAACTGGAGGATTGAGTGGTGTGGGTGGGTTCGTTTGAGGGTGATGATGGAGCCGGATTTGGTGGGTGGGTGATGGAGGGAGAGGGAGTGGCAGCGGATAAGTCTTCAGGTGTGTTTAGAGTGGTACTCACCGTGGGTTGGTCTATGGGCTGTAAAATGGAGAGTTGGAGTGGGCCTGTTTGTTGCTCTACACTTGAATTGGATTGAGCCACTAGAGAGCTGAACGGGAATTCAGATTCTACGAACTTCACATGGCGAGAAGTGTAAATCCTTCCTGTTTTGGGGTCGAGACACAAATACGCATGTTGATCAGCCGAGTAACCTACAAAAACACACATAGCAGACTTTGGCGCAAGTTTATGATCAGCATATGGTTTAATCCAGGGAAAACACAAACATCCAAAACATTTTAACTTATGATAATCCGGGCTAATGTTGAGCAATTTGGAATAGGGTGATTCATACCCAAGAATTGGAGTTGGAAGGCGATTTATGTGGTAGGCTGCGGTGGTCATGGCGTGAGACCAATAGGTTAGGGGCAATCCCGAGTGATGGAGGAGAGAGAGACCGGTTTCGGCGATGTGACGATTCTGGCGTTCTGAAATTCCGTTGTGCTCGGGTGTATGAGGTGGGGTGGTGTGATGACTTATACCATGGTTGCTTAAAAAGGGACGAAGACCAATATATTCGCCACCATTATCTGTGTATAAGATTTTTATTTTGTGGTGGTAGAAATTTTCAATAAGTGATTTAAATTTTGGGAATATGGTTTGCACATCAGATTTGTGTTTCATTGGATAGAGCCAGATATAGCGAGTAAAATGATCAACAAACATGCAATAGTAACAAAGACCATCAATGGATAAAATGGGAGAAGTCCATACATCCGAAAAAATTATTTCCAATGGATAAGAAGATTTTAGAGTGGATTCATGAAAAGGAAGCTTGTGACATTTGGTAATTTGGCATGAGTTGCAATCTGATTGCTGGAATTTATTTGAGCCCAAAGAAAAATGCTGTTGAATGAATTTGAAGATTGAAGATGAAGGATGCCCAAGCCTATGGTGCCATGATGCAGAGGATTCCGTGTGGACGGTGTGGACGGACGGTGAGGTAGCGGGCCAGAGATAAAGTCCATCCACACATGGGCCTTTATGGGTTGTTTGGTCCGTCTGCAAGTTCTTTACATAAAAAGAGTTTGGCAGGAAAACAACAGCAGAGTTAGTTTGTTTGGTAAGTTTAGAAACAGAGATGATATTTTGTTTCATGGAAGGAACGCACAAGGCATTAGACAAGGATAAATCATTAAGTAAAAGTGTTCCAGAATGAGAGATGTTTGAACCTGAACCGTTACCCATAAACAACGAGTCGGGGCCAGTGTACGGGTGATGAAGCGCCAGGTTTGCAAGATCATTGGTGATGTGATGCGTTGCTCCACTGTCAACCAAAAAGCCAGTCTGAGATGGGCCAGCAGCTGCAGTATTGGCCCGAGCTTGTCCAGTGTAAGCCGGAGGATCCCGAGGGGGAGGCGGGATACCGGGGTGTTGCTGTCTGAAGGTGTGGCACTGAGATAGAACATGCCCTTTGACATTGCACCACTGACATCGGCCTAGAAACGGTTTTGGAGGGTTGCGGTAGCCAGTGCGCTGATTAGACTGTGCAGAGAATTGCCCTGACCGAGACCTATTGTTGGAGTTAGGCCGAGCCTGAGCACTCAAGGCTGTAATTGGAGCAGGATTCTGTCTCTGAGCAGCAACGATGGAGAGTTCCTGGATGAGAAGCTTCTCGAGGAGGTCATCAAAGGTGATTGGGATGTCCCTTGCATTCACGCCGTCAATGACGGCTCTGTAGCCGTCGTCGAGACCGCGCAAGACATGGTCAGTCATGTCTTCAACAGAGACAGGAGATCCAAGTGATGCAAGAAGATCTGTTGTTTGCTTCAGGGAATGCATATAGGTTGTGATGGATTGTGTACCTTTGGAAGCAGTACGGAGACGCTCCTTTAGTTGCTTGAGATGACTGCGGGATGCCTTGGCATAGGTGCTTTTGAGAAGGGTCCAAAGATCATGCGACGTCTTTGTCTGAGACACCAGGGAGGCCACTTCATTGGAGAGAGTGGTGAGGAGGGCGCCATAGATGAGGCGGTCCTGTCGACGCCATGTCTGATAGGCAGGATTTGGGGTCGTCACTGGAGGAGATGCAGTGGTGGAGATTGTTTCCGATGGCGCGGGGAAGGATCCATCTGGATATTTGAGGAGATCATGGCCATCAAGGAGAGCTTCAACTTGGAGTTTCCAATTAAGATAATTGGTGGGGAGAAGCTTGGTGACACTGATAAGAGTGATACAGGCAAAGGGTTTGGAAGGTTCATAGGGGTTGGAAATGAAGGAGGTGCTGTCGTTGGCCATTGGAGGCAAGGGTGAGGGTTAGAGTAAGGAGCGGCGTCCTTAATTAGAGAGAAAGAGGGCAGGAATGTTTTGGCTCTGATACCATAAAGAAGAAGAGAGATTGTAAATAACTTGATTGATTTGTTATTAGTATGTGGTAGTATATATATACAACTTACCAGATCTGATATTGGAGTAAATCAAGCTAACAAATTCCTATTGATTCTCCACTAATCAAGCTATCAACAGACTTACCAAAACTGAATATATATTCCTACTGATTCTCCACTAATCAAGCTATCAACAGACTTACCAAAACTGAACATATATTCCTACTGATTCTCCACTAATCAAGCTATCAACAGATTTACCAAAACTGAATATATTCCTACTGATTCTCCACTAATCAAGCTGTCAATCTGATTCTCCACTAATCAAGCTGTCAATCTAATTATTATTGTTGATAGACCTCCCCGTTGTGAGGCCGGCCCTAACTACCACTGGATCAAGCCTTCGAAATTGTAATTAGAGTTGAGGAGACATTAAAAAAAAGAAGACCGTATTGTAATTCGGTCAAAAGAGTATAAAATATTGTATCACTCTACATCTGGATCTCATGATTTTCTATTTCATTATCCAATATTTTTGTTAGTATGACCACTGCAAACTCAAGGACTAGTAGGTACATACACATGCACATGATTTTTAAATAACGGGGTAACTTATATCTAACTTATTAAACACAGAGATGACTTTATAATTAATTGGTAACAAGTTGCTAGTTGATGATCTAAGTTGGTGTTGATTATCATTAGATTTTGATGCCGTTGATTATAATTAATTAACAACTGAAGTTTGATGATTAAAGTGTAGTTAATTAGGTAAACCACCAACGAATGGATGATAGTGTACATGAAAATCATAGCAATCCTGTTCCTGTAAAGAGTTAGCATGATTTGATGAATTTTTTATATTTTCACTGATCAATCATGTCTCCGCCATGTCTTTACGCATGCGGGATTTGGTCTACAAGAAGTAATTACTCTAATTTCTATTCTATTTTCTTGCTAATAATCATCAGTATCAGTTAATTGATTGATTGAAAAGAGGAGGATTATATTTAACATTGGTATAATTACCGAAAACCCGACCCGAACCAGGCATTGAACCGGAACCGACCTGGCCTATCCGGGTCCGGGTCCGGATCCGGGTCTGACTCCGGGTCGGACTCCGAGTCCGGATCCTAAAATGGGACCCGTTATACTTTCGGGTCCGGATCAGGATCTGCTCAAAAGAGATCCGATCGGACCCGAACCCATTAAAAAACCTTAAAAAATCAACATAAAAACAGATATTCTATTATCATCCCTTCCCTCCTTTTTCCTCAATTCTAAATCTTTGTCATCCTAACTCAAAACTCATGTATTTTTTTTCTCTCCTCTATTCTAAATCCTTCACTCGTCACCTTCGCTCACCGCTCACATCCCCCTCCTATCCGAACAGGTAAGAATATTTTAATAGGATCCGTATCCAAAACCAGACCCGGTCCTCATAGGTCCGGGTCCAATTTTTTTACTCGTAGAGAATCGAGTCCGGATGTGAAGGACCCGACCTGATTCCAATGCTACTTATATTGTTCAATTGATGCTATTAGTATTTAATTAGGGTAATGGAAGACAACATGGAGTTTATATGGAGTAAAAAACACTAAAAAGGGCGGAGAAGATATGGTGGGCCCAGCATGGTTTTTTTTTAGTTTCTGATTACCTTCCTCGTGTAGGTACAGGTGTATGTATAAGACCGAATTCATTTGATTTTCTAGCGGATTCCATCTTGATCAAGGTACTCTATACCGGAATGCATCTTGATCAGGGTACTCTATACGAATTGGTTTTATTTGTTTTTGTATATTAATTAGAGAAAATGTTCAGATTATGATAGCGAAGATACATGCTGATCGACGTAGATGTATAATTCAAGTAGCTATAGTTAATTAGACACTTTGCAAAATACAGTCCGTAATAACTTTTGAGAAAATGCTCCATAATTCAATGACAACAAGGTACAACAAAACTCACCATTTTTGCATACAATGAAAGGGAGCAAATCAAATACTAAACTGTCCTCAAATTATCATTACACATCAGCATTAATTAGCCTAACAAAAGAAAAAAACAAGCTTAAACCATTTTTTCTTTTTTTTTTGTGTGACAAGATCCACAAGCCAAGTAAGGCATCGACACGTATTCGATTAAGTTTTAGGAGATCACCCATTCCAGTACTGTTCTCGCTACTCGCCTAACTGAGCAAGATTTAGTGCAGCCTACTGCGACGACTGATATCTCAATACCATCACAGTTAACTTTTTCTAAGACGTTATCCATCTTTAGTACTACAGCAAATTGGACTCGTCCACCTTCCACTTTTAGCTTCTATCACTGGACCTCTGAAATAAATTTGGGAATCACGACAAATAAACTTGAAGGCCAAAGTTCTTGCCGAACTGGCACACCGGACACGTGTCAGTCACCGGTTCGCAATCCTTACACAGGCAGAGATGCCTACACGGCAGCAACAAAACACTCGCATCTCTCTCCCAACACACCTTACACCTCCTCCTAACTGCGCCGTTACTCTCCTCTTTCCCGCCAAAACAGCACGATCCCGCATCCTCCGCCGTCACAAACGCCGTCCCCTCGCTATCCCCGAACCTTTCCTCCTTCTCCGCCTCCTCCAACTTAACGGCGCCGTTACCGTTAGCTAAAACTTGCTCCAAACTCGCCTTCAACGTGGCGACGATCGCCTCACTGTTCTTCGCGACGGTGAACCAGATCTCGTTCTCCGCGCTGATCTGACGAATCTGCTCTTCCAATTCCGCGTTCTTCCGATTCGCCGTCGCTAATTCCTCGTCCTTTTCCTTCAGTTTCTGGATCGCTCGTTGTTCGAGCGCGGAGATTAAAGACCGGCACTGCCTCTTACGCTCCTCTTCCAGTCCCAATCGCAGCCTCTCATTCTTTAAATAAAATATAAAAAAAAAAAAAATCCTCAACAAAAATCACAAAAAATGGGGGAAAAAATCGGAGAAAAATGTTTTTAGTACCTGGAATCGGATTAAGGCGTCCATTTCGACGTTGTGATTGTAGATCTGAGCTTGGAGATCGTGATCGGACGGGAAGATTCTTCCGCTGGTTGATGGATTAGGAACGGATCTCACCAGATTCGGAATCTGATAACGAAGATACTGCTGCTGGTTGTAATAAGCCATAGCGGATTCCTCTCCTTCTTCGCCGTCGTCGACTTCGAGGCTCCGCTTCTTGGAGAATCTGGAGGTGAGCTCGCTTTTCAAAGCACACGAATCTCCTCTCTCTTGAAGTGCATTAAGCTCATTGAAGATCGGGATTCTGAAAGAAGAAGAAAAAACCGCGAAATAAACGATTTAGGAAACTGAAAAAAAAGGGCTAGATTCCGGAAGAATCGGTCGAAGTAGTAACGAACCTGGCGCGAAAATCAGGGTACTGGGCTTGAACGGCCATTAAAATCGATCTCTCTGTTTTTTTAATGGCACGGTTTTTAAAGCAGATTGATTTGTCGAAGAGACAGCGAGATTTGAGGGGGGGAGCAACGGGCGAAATGGCGTGGGAAGTGAGTGGCATTGAGCTATTTATAGACGACGACAGTTCTTTAATATGTTAATTTAATAGTGGGGGATTAGTGAGGATAAGAAAACGACAAATTTTGCTATTTTTACCTTTTTTTTTCCTTTTAAATTGTTGTAGGGACCACTTAATGGAAATGACGGATTCGGTAGTGGGAAAAAAGCGACCGGATTTTTTGGTAAAAAAGAAGAAAAGAGACGATTTATTATTATTTGTAGTAATATAAATAAATGAATTATTAATTGGAATCAGATGAGGTTGGTAAATAGAGAAGGGTGGGGATCTCACGTGATGTAGGCCCCATTGAAACGGTCTTTTTTTTTTTTTTTTTCCCTTTTCTGCCTCCCCAATAAATTAACGGGTTTTTCCATAACATGTTTGAGGTTTCCGACAATTAAATATTCTAAAAAGGATACGGGGTCCCATGAGTTATAGAAGGAAATTCTTCTGTTACACATTAAACATTTATTTTCTGATCCGCATCGATCTTGATAATGTATAAATTAAATATATTTTGCTCATTCATTATAATGTATGACGAATTGAATGATTTTTCAGCACTGCTAGTTTATAATTATTGTAACTAGTATTATACATGTGCTGTGCACGTAGATAAAATTTGGAGAAATAAAAAGGCCAAAAACAAAAATTTACCTACACGTGCGCTGCACGGGTTGGATTATGGACAAAGGTCTTCTTCCATTATAGTAGTACCAGTATTATACACGTGCTGTGCACGTGGAAAAAAATTGGGGAGAATGAAAAGGGCAAAAAAAAAATTTCTGCACATGCGCTGCACGGGTTGGATTATAGACAAAGGCCTTCTCCCGTTATAGTAGTAGAGATTATTATATACATTGGTAAAACACACTCAAGTTTGATCATATTATCATATGTTGAACACTTTTGAACGGTTGTGATCATCCATTTGGGAAGAGAGTGAAAAAAATGATATAAACCATGGTCCATGAACAAGTGGACTTACCTCATCACTTAATTTACTTTGAAATGTGTATTGTATAAATCATTTGGCTGGCACAGTTTTCAAAACAGATCAAGTGGTGGATAAGACCACTAGTTTTTGGACCATGGTCCATATGATTTGTTTCCCAAAGGGGTGGAATTTTTTATTTTTCCTATCCCACCTTTTCTTCCTTTTTCTCTATACTAGTCCCTCACAACCAGCTAAATTTTGATCAATTTCCAAAGTGATAGAAAGTGAGCAATTTGAGACATGAAAACAACATTATGGAAATCTTGATCTACTGAACTAATTTTGAAGAAAAAAATCTTAAAGACAATGAACTAGAAGAGAGTTATACTACAATGGCAGAAAAACTATTTTAATAAAGTATTTTTTTATTAAAATTTTTTTTTTTCATAAAAGCAGGTTTAACGGATTAAATTTTATATGATGTTGTCAGTGATTTTCTGACCAATTACTTTTGGAGTTTATAGATCGGCTAATGAGAAATTAACAATTTATGAGAAACTTATATAAAATTTTAATATTTTTAGGGGCCTGTGTAAAAAACCAATTAATTTACCGACTATTTTAAACTAATTTTTATTTTCGACACCGGCTGAGATCGCTGCACTGCCACACTGATACCGCTGCACTACCAAACTGAGAGCATTCACTATCGTTTGCTATAATTGCAAAAAAATGCATTTTTTGAGAAAAAAATTTGCCACTATCGTTTTCTTTAAATGCATACTTAGCAATTGGACTGTACAATACATATCTAAATTTAGCAATTCGATGTAGCGATCTCTAAATATGAAGGACAAAGGAAGATTTTTCGTCCATATATTTTAAATTTTTTTTTTTTTAATAGGACGGACGGAATATCAAGCTGCGTCCAATAACTTGTTCAAAAATTTCTTTCCAAAAAATTCTGAAAATGCCACCCAAATATAACGCGAATGTTATTATAAAAAAAAACACTTAGACAGAGGATCAATCTTCATCCAACAACTTCTTAATCTTTTTTTCTTCTATTGCATATTACTAAAATACCATTCATTATTTACGAAAATGTTATTTTTATAATTAAAAAAAAAGGATAGACTGATCATCATCTTCCGTTTTTTTAATTCTTTTTTTTAATACAAATTTAGCACCAACGCTCCTTCATTGCTATTTCTCAAATGCTATATATGCATATTAGAGCATCCACAGTCGTTTGCTTATTTGCCATTTATGCCCTTTTTTTGGTACTGTAGCGCACACAGTCGTGTTGTATTTTGCCATTTTTTAGCAATCCGTGTACAGTAGAAAGGGAGAAATAGCATTCGAAATAGCAAAATGCATATTATAGCTGACGAAACATCATGTTTCGTCTGGATTATTTAATTATATTTTTAATTGATCGGACGAAACATGATGTTTCGTCCGAATTAAAAAAATATATAAAAACCAAATAAAATATGTGGGAATAAACATGATGTATGTGGGAATAAACATGATGTTTATTCTCATGTGGGAATAAACATCATGTTTCGTCCCATTCCTTTTATTTTATTTTTTTTTATTTTTAATTTCCTTTGGGACGAAACATCATGTTTCGTCCCATTCCTTTTATTTTATTTTTTTTTACTTTTAATTTCCTTTGGGACGAAACATCATGTTTCGTCCCGTATTTTTTATTAATATTTTTTAACTTTCGGCATGTATAAATTATTTTTTTATTAACAGACGAAACATCATGTAACATCATGTTTCGTCTGTTACTTTTTAAATAAATTTATGCATTTTTTACCTTTCAACGACTGCAGCATTTCGAAGAAATGCATTGCTAAAATATGCATTTTGCCAATTTTTCCATTGAACGACTGTGGATGCTCTTACTGAGCAAACGATAGTGGATGCTTTGACAAGCTTGTGTACTTCTGCATAATTGCCCTCCCTCTTAACTAGTATTGATTTTTTCCTTCTATTGAGAATATGATTTTCAGATTTCTGAAATTTTAGAGACAAGCCAATGGTGCAGGTATTAGGTATATACGTATTGCCAAACACATCTTATTTTGATTAGAGAATAAACTTGATACAGTCTTATTGTATCATTGTTTCAATAAGATAAACTTAAATCCCATTATTAGATCTTCTGAACATCCTTTAGTTTGAGATCAGCGTTCTTACATAACTACCGTAACGGATAGATAACAAAATAAGACAACCAAGGGCCATTTGTTACATATATATAATTTGTACGTTGAACATAACTTTTCTTCTCATTAATTAGGTATTCGACATTGAACATGGAAGCAACAATCAATTAATATGTAAGAATTGTACAGGTGCTTTGCATGCAATAAAAAGAGAGCAGTGAGGGTGGGACTCATAAGCCATAACTCATTCAGTTTGGTGTGTTTGGTTCGAAGTATGCAATGTCTATAATTTGGTGGTCCATTCTCTATTCATGAATGCAACCATGCATGTTTCTTATGACCCCAAACTACACAAAACAAAAGTCTATCTGTCATGCATGTGTCAACTTTGAACCAACTAGAACAGATGCTAATCACAAACCAACAACCTTTTACTGGCAGTAAAAGATCAAAATGGTAAACCGATTCGTCTCCTCATTCTCGTCTGAGAGGTCAATCCTTGTTCGATCGTTTTGGAAAACTGATTAAAACGCCAGAGCAAGCGGAGTAGGAGGGGTGATACAACGAGAGATAAAATTGAAATGCCTTAAGTACGTCGACAGAATTTGGTCGGTCATACTTTTGCAAGTTGCATCTAGGTGGATTTCAAATTTGAATAATACTCAAGTAATTCTTGAATTTGATTTTTCGAAATTTACAAATACAATTTAAGATATATATATATATATATGTATGTTTCTAAAGAGAATTAATTTACATAGCAATGTGGATTTATTGTTATGGGATAATAAGGCCAAGTGATTAGTTAGTTGGCGTTGCATATCAACTAGCTTAATTTAGTGAACAATTCCGCTTATTAGATAACCTTACAAAGATGGAAGCACAATCAATGGGGTTTCAAGAATATGCTAAGGCATCAATTTTGTGGGGCAATGGGGTTGAGCTAACACGAGTTAGGTGGCTTACAATAAAAAAGTAGTCCACGAAAACAAATATGGAGTATAGTTGGATGAAGCATTTCCATTCCTAATATAACTCATTCTTACTCTCGTGAACAATAATTCAGAATGTCGTCGTTAATCGAGTTAAAATTTCTTCAAGTAGTAGCATCAGAATACACGCACGCTATTAAAGAGAAACGAACAAAACAAAAGAAGCCAACACAATTTTTATCAATAAAGTAGAGAATCATTGAACAAAGAAGGTTCATGTTCTCTCTTAATTTCACTATAGGAAAATTATGTGTTGCATATATAATTTGATGTGATATATATGAATGTGATGGATGGGTGGCTTCCTTTCAACCAAACTGTGTAAGTATAGAGAAGAAGAAAGCTTGAAGGTTGTAGACACTCGGAAAGGAACAAAGAGGATCAAAATTCCAAACAAAGGTACAAAGAACACACACACAAAAAAAAAAAGGAACAAAAGAAAAGGGGAAATGGAAAGGAGAAATTCTATATTCCATTGTTACAAATAGTAGTCAATTAATGAGCACACTAATTTTCTCACTAATAATGCTACATTGGGGGAATCTTATCTTCCAACACTTCGAAAAAATGTGGAAATTAGAAGTGAAGATTTTGTCAAGATCACATTTTGTTCTAAGTTTGTGAGGTCCCCCCTTTAGTATGATAAAGTTATTGGATTCTAAACCTTAGGCTTTATCTAACTCTTCCAAAGACTCAATCATCACATGGCCGAGAAATTACTTTATTTGTTAGATGGTGTCAACAATCACCAAGATATGAACGGATATGACCATATTCCCCAGATATATATATATATATATCAAAAAGAATCATTATTCCATTAAGCCCATCCTTATACTACTCTCTGTCAAGTTCAAGGCAAATCGACATTTCTAGAGTATGAAACATTACATTAGAGTCTTTGCTGTTGTTTTCCTGTCTTGACTTTGAGATACCATAGCTTCCATATTGACATAAATCCTTCCTTCCTTCCTAAGAAACTTTATAATAAAAGGGTCCATAATACATGGTTCCTCTGTTCATTATATATATATATATATATATATATCACCATACAAGCTTTATTATATATATCCTGAACATCATAGGATTCTACTCTTCACTTAATCCTTCCCTAAGTTATTTCAAATATAATTTAGGAAATATTCCCTAATTAGGTCGTTTGTTATAATCAATCCGTCCATAAGTTTACTAACGACCCATGATGGGCTACTTGTGGACCCAATCTAGGGTTTTTTGTTTGGGCCTCTTCACTCTTTGTATGAATGAGGACACACACAAGAAAACATGTCCTTTTCTTCGTGGGGGTAGAGATTGAGATAGAGACGGTAATAAAGGCACTAAGAGCATGTCTAATTTTGGGTAAAGAGACATCAAAGGTGGCAAGTCTTACAGGCTCACATCAAAATCATATCAAGCTAGACTTTTGATGTAGTAAGGATTATGTAATAGATGTAGGATTTGATGTACTAGATTTTTATATATAAGTAGACGGTAGATGTAATAAGTTTTTGTACATGTTTGGTCGGGGATGTTGTTTTTTTTTTTATTGAAACGGAAATAGTGACTCCAGCCAAACAGCAATAACATTAATCAAAAGAAATACTGTCTGAAATTTACAAGCCGTAAATTCGAACCTTACAGATGAAAATTAAAGGCACCCGAAGGCGATACCAAAACAAGCATTCACAAGAATTATTTATGATAGGGAATGTTGTAGAACTTTATTTTTGCTGAATTTTAATTGTAATTTATGTTTCGTTAACAAATTATTAATAAAATCCACGACCACAAGTTATATTCTATTTATAAAATAAAAATAAATCATATCAAGCATTTTTAACTTATAATAATTGATGATGATTCACAAAGGGAAGGGACAATCTCTTGCTTGACCCATGTCCTACTCTTACATGAGGGACAACTCATACCAATCGTGCATTAAATTCTCCTCCTCTTTCCCCATAGATTGATACAGATTAAAATCTTTTGGCTAGTAATTATAGAAAAAGAAGAGATAAGGTAAAGGAGAGAGCATTTATTCTCTTTCCTCATGGAGTGACATAAAAAAGATGTGGCCCCACTTGTGGAAACTACTACTCAAATTTGTCCACTTCGAAAACTAAAGTAAAATGGAAAACCTTTAAATTAACCTATACTATCTGCTCTTAGAGCATCCATTATCATTGCTGTAAAAAAATAGATATTTGACATTTGGGAGCTATCATTTATAGCAAAATTTGTTCAAAAAAATAAAATAAGATAAAGTATAATATTAAGATGGAAGAACATCCTTCGTCTCGCAATTTTTTATTTTTTCAATCTTTAAATATTAAAAAATTATACGACAGAAGATGATCTTTTGTTTGACTGAAAATATTTTTTTCAAAAAATTTGCCAATAATTTTGAAGAAAAAAAATTCCAGACCGAAGATCAACTTCCGTCTGAGCAATTTTTCATTTTTTTAAAAAAACTTTTTAAACAATTAAAATGACATTTTTATAAATATTTGATGGTAATATTGTAATTATTTGGAAAATAGAATGTTGGGCCGGAAGATGATCTTCCATCTGGGTTTATTTATTTATTTAATTGACATTTTCAAATATTTTTTAAAAAATAAACAAAAAGGTAATAAAATTAAGATCTTTCCGTCTCACTTCTTTTATTATTATTTTAATGACAAAATTAAGTGAGATGGAACATGATCTATCATCTCATTTTTTAAAAAAATTATTTTTAATAAAAAAGAAGAAATTAAATATTATTATATTTATTATTATCATCTTCCGTCTCTCAATTTTTATGAATTAAATATTGGGCGAGAAGGATGATCTTCTGTCCGTTCTCTTTAAATATTAAAAAATTTTGTCTTCTATATTTAGCAATTGTCATGTTTTGCTGCCAAATATAGCAGAGTACTGTTCATCATTTTTCTAAAAATTAGATTTTTAACAAACGATAGTAGGTGTGATTTTTCTAAAAATAGAAAAAATAAGTAAATAGCAAACGATAGTGGATGCTCTAACAAGAATTAATCTACCACAATTATTTGGTGAAAACAGATAACACACCTTATTTAACAGCTGATGCAGATAATTACCTAAGATGATTACGGTGTTTACTTTATGTCAGTTTCAGTTTATACAAACATCTGAGTTCTGGTGTCATAATTCACTGTTGAAACAATTAATGTTTTCACTATTTTCATTGGATTAGTTAATTATTATTATTTTTTTTGTAGAGGATCTTTTGATAAGAATATTGTCTTCATGTGTTATAGACTTACAGTCCTTGGTTGTCCTCATATCACTTATTGGATGCTCGCTAGCTTTCTGTGCCTTTCAATCTCTTCTCTATGGTCCCTAGCAAACATGTCGGTGTAATCAACACTTGCCTCTTTATGAAGATCTCACCTCCTTTGTACAACCTTCAACAAGAATATGAAATGGTCCCTCACTATTATATGTCACACATGCATTATGTTATTATTGCTTTCTGAACATGCATGAGGTGGACTCATACCAAACTTACGCATTGATGTTGTCACCATTAAATTTGGCTCATATACATCTTACATAAAGTTGCATGCAGGGGATGGGTATTTTCTCAATGACACTTCATCATCTATGGTTACATAAACTAGTAATTTATATGCGTGATGCATATTTTAATAAAAATATATTTTTAAAGTAAACATTTGGATGTAGTCTGGTCTCGAACTCACATCGATTATATTAGTTATACACGGATAATAAACATAAGTTGGTAGATTTATAAACAACGACTCCAATTCTCTTATTACAATAGTTACTAGTATTTTTCACGTGCAATGCACGTTTTGATAAGAGTTGGAGAATTTTTACCTGCGATATACGTGTTAAAAAATAGTTTCGGAGTTGGACGTGTGTTGCACGTAATTGGAAAAAATATTTTGAAAAAAAGCTACAATTTGTACGTGCAATGCACGTTTTTATAAGTAGAATTTGAGTTATACGTGCAACATATGTGTATGTTTAGTGTTAAAAAACATATTATAAAATTGTTTTGCACATGTGTTGCACGTTTTAAATAGGTAGAATTTTTTTTATTTGTTTATTTTTGTTGTAATTAATGGGAGAGTTGGAGTTGAACGTGCAACGCACGGGTTTGTATATTGACAAATGACAACTCTAACTCTCCCATTAAAATAGTAGATTAGAGATTAGTAATATGCACGTGCATCGCACGTTCTAACTTTTTTAAGTTTATATATAGTAAATAATAAGACGTAATCTGGTTTTGAGATCTCTCTTTACTCATCACATACTCTTTACAAATTATTGCTAATGGCAGAAACTTTTATTTTATACGAGCGATACTTTTGCAAATAATTATATCATAAATAAATTTGAACTTTGAGGGTATTATGGTAACTAACAACAGTTGAGTAAATGAATAGTTAATATAACTCTCACTTAAAATTAAATAATTGATATTAAATTGTTGAATGCATGTCTACAAATTGTTGGTTATATACAAATGACAACCCCAATTCTTCTGTTATAATATTAGAGTGACCAAAGAAACAATATTGTGATTAGGGCTGCAAACGAATCGAGCTATTCGCGAGCTATTCGGCTCGAGCTCAGTCAAAGCTCGAATCGAACCGAGCTCGAGCTCAAAACTGAGCTCGTTTCGTAAACGAGCCGAGCTCGAGTTTGAGTTTTTTTTTTTAGGCTAAGCTCGCGAGCTATTCGGCTCAAATACGGTCAAAGCTCAGTCAAAGTTCGGCTTGAACCGAGTTCGAGCTCAAAATTGAGCTCGTTTCGTAAACAAGCAGAGCTCGAGCCTGAAGGTATTCGGCTCGGCTCGGCTCGATTGCAGCCCTAATTGTGATATGTCTAGGTTAACTCAGTTAGCTAGCTATTTTTGTCATTGCTTTGTCAGATCGTTAATTTTATGCCAAAGATGTATTTAGAATATATCGAATCATTATAGACACAACAATACAGTGAATAAGAAAAAGGGTTGATTAATAGAGAAACTGTTGAACATTTTTTGGCTTCAAATGTGCCCATATCAATAGAAATAGAAGCGGTGACTTATTATTTCGATGAATCAAAAGTCTTCTGGAAATACTTATTCGAAAGCTCACTAAATGAGCAATTCAAATTCGAGAGCTTTGAGAAGTTCTTCATATGATTTCACTTTAAAACATTTAGGTTAAAAAAGTATAAGAAAATTTATTTTAAAATTTATTTTAACTATTATCTCATACTATATATCATGAACTTGTTAACATATCATCATTTTAAATTGAGTTTAGTCAGTATTTTGATCGTTGTTTATACGAATTTCTTTAAGTTTAGGGTCATTTTGAGATGTCATATTCATATCGCGGATGATATAGGTTTTTTTTTCTTTTTTTTAAAATTTTTTTTTTTAAGAAAAGGTGGAGTATGATCACCATGTTTCATTAATAATGAGTTAATAAAACAAACTCAGAGCACTGAGCCAAGTACAAGGTCCTACAATACAACAAAAATACATAAATCCACCTCAAGCATGGGGGGTGGGACAACAGAAGGAGCTAATCAAACATGCACCCCGTCAAAATACAACAGATCCCCCCAACAAACTCTGGGGGGCGGGGATCTATCAAACAGTAAACAGCCAGACAGACAGCACACGTCCCTCAGTCTAGTGTTGGCCCAATCTCGACATGATCATCATCATATTCCTCCACCTGGAAGACGCTTGCAATCCTCCCCCTCGGACTTGTTGCGGCAACATTTTCCAAAAAAGAAATAAGATGCATAATGTGAGTCAAATTACCAGAGATACTATTATGTGACCCATGAAAGTAATAATTATTCCTATCTAGCCAAAGAACCCAGGTCATGGCGGCTATAGCAATAAACCAAGCTTCTCTCATAGTACGTCTCTCAAAAGCGAATTTTGAGCCTACCCACAAATCCTCATATACACTAGCAAATTGATTTGTCCCCAGGACGCTGAGTACCTCAACTAGTACTGCTTTGCTCCTGAGGCACTCAAGAAAAAGATGGTCTCTAGTCTCAGGGGCAGCATTGCAGAACCCACAGGAAGATTCCATATTCGATTGATGTTTAGTAAGGTTTTCTCTAGTCAGAATTGCATCATTCAGCACCAGCCATAAGAAAACTTTAATTTTCAGTGGTGTTTTTGCTTTCCAGAGAACGCTCGACCAATTTTGGCTACAACCTCTAAAGTGAATGCAGTTTATAAAGGGAGCAAACGGTGAACCTGCCGTTCTTCTCCAGTCCCCACGATTTCTTATCAGGGCCCTGAGAGCATTTAATTCTGGTGTCGGCGATATATGTCTGAAGCTCCATAAGTCTAGGTTGAGAGCTCACGTCCAGTTGCTGCTTAAAGGCCGGTTTCCAGGAGTTTCTTCTCCAGGCTGTGGCCAATGTGCAGTGCTGTTGTGACGCTAGATCATAGAAATCGGGGAATAGAGCTCTGAGTGTGTGGTCACCACACCACTTATCCCACCAGAATCTGGTGAGTCTGCCATTACCGATAACCGAAGACACATAGCTAATGAAGGGTTCATATGCCTTATCGATACCTTTCCAGAACTATGAGACACGTGGGCCTACCCTGAAATCCAAATTTCTCGTCCCATTCCCATGCATGTAGGCCTGGGCGAAATCTTGCTACCCTTCTCCACTAAGGTGGAAAACTTTTCACCACCATTTGCCCAGGAGATTCATATCTCGAAGATCAATAATGCCTAGTCCTCCGTGAATCTTTTTCATGCATGCTTTTTCCCAACTAATGAGGTGATAGTCGCCTCTATCAGGACTAGCCTCTTTCCATAAAAACCATTTCTGAGTCCTATCAATTCTCTGGATAACCCATCGAGGTATTTCAATGAACGATATATAATAGGTTGGAAGATTTGAGAGGACTGCATTAATAAGAGTGATTCTTCCTCCCAAGGATAAAACTTTACCTTTCCAACTTGCTAGGCGATTTTATACCCGGTCAATGATGGGTCGCCAATCAGCCTTCTTGAGTTTTCCTGGTCTCAGCAGCACCCCCAGGTACTTAATGGGGAAACTCTCGATGGAGCGGTTGAGAATCGTGGCATGTTCTTGTACCTCCTTTGTAGTAAGGGCAATGGGGATAAGAGCACTTTTGTGAAAATTAACCCTGAGTCCAGACCAAGCTTCAAAACGATATAGAATTCCTTTGAAGGCGGTAGTTTCCCCGAGGTTGCCAATTCTAAATAGGAGGGTATCGTCTGCATATTGGAGCATTGAGCAGCCTTGGCGATTAACACCACTTGCTACTGGCGAAATCCAGCCTGCCCTACTACAGTTTGCCATTATGGACTGCAATACGTCTGCCACAATGGTGAAAAAAAGGGGGGATAGAAGGTCTCCTTGTCGAAGGCCCTGTTTGAATGAAAACGGATGGCCTGAGACTCCATTCACCGAGATTGCTGTTCTGCTGGAGGTAAGACACTTATGGATCCATCTGATTCATCTATCCCCAAATCCTCTTCCCACCAGTGCTTCGAGAAGACAATCCCATTCGACCGAGTCATAAGCTTTCTCGAAATCCAGCTTCAGAAGAAAGCTCTTAGCATTCGAACTGCGACGTTGGTGGATAGTTTCTTCAGCCGTGGCAATACTATCCTGAATACACCGTCCTTTAATGAACCCCATCTGATCGTGGCTAATGATTCCATCCATCACCTTTCCCAATCTATTAGCGAGAGTTTTGGTAATGATCTTGACTGAATAGTTAAGGAGACTAATAAGACGGAAGTCTTCCACCAGCAGGGAGTCCTCTTTCTTAGGGATTAACACAACCTCAGCGAAATTAAGTCTACCAAGTTTCAGCTTATGGTTGTAGAAATCGTCGAATAACTTTAATAAATCGTCTTTGATTTCCTCCCAGAACACCTGGTAGAAAAGGATTGGAAAACCATCTGGACCTGGGGCTTTGTCCTTTCCAAGTTGCTGCACCGCCTCCCAAATTTTCTTTTTCGTAAAGGGGACTTCTAAAGATCGACACATAAGGTCGGGATTGGCCGCGGGGTGCCCCCAGAAATTTCTGCTTTTTGACCAGAGAGGAGTATGTAATGGGACTGGAATGCTACTTCGATATCCTCGTCCCCTTGTATCATTCCTGAATCTGAGTGGATGGAGTGAATGAGGTTGGATTTACGTCTGGCACTAGAGACACGATGGAAAAATGCTATGTTCGCATCTCCCTCTTTGAGCTACGAAATTCTGGATCGTTGTTGCCACTTGAGTTCCTCAAGTCTATAGAGTTGGTCAATTTCTTATCGAACCTGGAGCAGCCTATTGCACTCCTCCTGTGATAGTACACTAGTTTCTTCAATCTTTTCAAGATCCCCAATCCCCTCAAGTATGGAATCTTTTGCTCTCCAAATCAACGCAAATCTGGTCCGGTTCCATTTCCTGAGCTTGACCCGTAGTCTTCTAAATTTTTCGCACCAAACTGCGGTCGCTTCAGTCCCTCTCGTAGGGCGGGACCAATTCTCGCAAACCATGTGATGGAAGCCTTGGATTTCTAACCAAGCTCTCTCGAATCTAAACTTCGGGAATTTCCTGGGTTGTACCTCACTGGAAGACAAGATAATAGGGACATGATCCGAGGCGACTGAGGAATGTGAGAGTGCACCCGGGGCGACCGAGGAATGTATCGAGGCTGAGCCTTGGATTGAGGTTCGTAGAAATGAAAAAAGAAAACACACAGTATCTCTCCCCCACCTCAACCAGACTTTAGAAAGAAGCAAAGGAAAGGTAAACGCAAACCAGCGTTGTGTTTCAACTGCGGTGATCTGGGCCACTTTTGACAAGATTGCATGAAGGAGGTGCGATGTCTAAAATTGAATGAAATAGGGGCATATGTCGTACATTTGCACAAACGTTACCTCATCCAACAATGATGATGATCGATCTGTAAGAAGAGGCAGGTCGCCAGATAACCCAACCTTCATCCGCCTTGCCAACAGCCTAGAAACTATCAAGCTCGAGGAGAAGTGACTCCGACAATGGTGTGCCATTACTAAAGTAAGAGCAGGGTGTCCATCGGAGAACCACCTCCTTCAAGCTTTGAACGACGAATTGCCGATGGCAGCCCACAGGGATTGGGTAGCAAAAAAGATGTGTCACCTCCAATTCTTAGTGTCTTTCCCATCGCCGGCGAAGATGAGTGAGGTGTCTGCCATGGGTATTGTGGATTTTGGGCACTTCAAGTTGGAATTCTCCCATTGGATGCCAAGGTTTGGAGCTGAGCTACTGCAAGGGGAGCATTTCTAGATCTGGGTCCATAATGTGCCTTTGCACTTTTGGAAGAAAGAAGCATTGCAAGAGATCATATCAGAATTTGGCACATAGAAGACATAGACGACAAGACGATTCGACTATCGGAGATTGTCTAGGATCTTAATTCGAAGCCCCGACATCACCCTTATGCCCCACTTCGCAAAGGTCTTATTGTTCGAGGAGTCATACCTCATCAGATTCATCCTTGACAAGTAAGCGGAACCGAAGATGAAGGAGCTCCAGTCACCCCCTTCCTTCGCTCTTAGAGATGGGCGCTCCTACTTGCATGTGGTTGCGCAGGAGTAGGACCCCACCTTGGATGGGGCCCACGAAGTGGAGCGAGCGCACCATGAACTCATCAAAGCTGCAAGGGAAAAGAAGGCATGCCAAGGCCAGGCGATGACGAGCTTTGAACCCCAAAAATCTCCGCCGTTCATCGGTGGCCAAGATTGAGGCTTGACAAAAAAACCCAACGATCAAGAGGGCCTTCACATAGTGGAACTGCACACAGAGCCACAAATGGCAAGTTTTGCAGACTCAGGTCCCTCCCTTGGAAACGTCGTCAATCTAAAAGCTCAAATTGGAAGTCAAACCCTAGATGATAGGGATGAGACGCTAAGAGAGGAGCAGGAGGAAGAGGGAGGAAGATCCAGAGCTGAAAATAGGAAGACCCTCAACAGGTCCACTAGACAAAGACCCTCAAAAGTGATGACTTTGGGCAAAGATCTTGAACAGAGGGAGCCTATTTTGGGGAAGAAGATGAAAAGGGGTGCAATCGAAACCAAGGAGCAGGTTCCAATCGAGCAAAGAGGAAAGTTTTGGGAAGATGAACAGGAGAAGGGAGGAAAGAGAACAGAAGAAGCACTCTGCTTTGGCGCTTCATCGATAAGGGAGTTTGTGGGTAATGGAGGACAACTAAGCGCTTCGTTAACCGAGCGTTCCTCGAATGCGTCGCCCCCTAGAACGGCTAAGAGGGTTATTGAGGGTCCTTTTGAACTAAAGGGGAAATTTTGGGAAGATGTACAGGAGAAGGCGGAAAAGAGAACGAAAGATGCGCTTGGTTTTGGTGCCTCTTCGATAAGGGGTTTCGTGGGTAAGGGAGGACAGCAGAGCGCATCGGTAATGGAGCAAGTCTCGACTGTGTCGCCCACCATTGAGGAAGCGACAACTGTCCCTCTTACGTACGATACGCGTGAGAGAACAGCACAGCGGGTGGAAGTTGACATTGGGCCCAAAGAGGGGCCCACCAATGAGTCAGAAGCAATTATAGAGAAGCCCATTAACTCCTTGCACAATTTGTATAAGCCCAAGTGTACAAGCACCCCAAAAAACACCTTTAGTAATGATCAAGTACCTTGTGTTACTACTGGGGCACCTAAATATGGGCTAGAGAGCCACGTTGAGGAGGATGATCAAGATGCTAGAATAAACCTCGAAGATGATTTTATCTACTCAAAAGAGGAGTCTATGGAGTCAGAGGAGTTTGTCGACGAGGCACTGGATATTTCACTTGACTTTGTCCCCTCCACCCGCCCTCCATCACAACCGACTGCCCATGTCCCTGCTCGATACAACAACGGTTTTAGAGTACAGAGAACGGTTAAGAGGGCTATTGAGGAGTCCTTGGACGATTATCTTGAGATTGCTGCGGCTGCTAAATCCGTTAAGACCAGCGATGGAGGTATGAGTTCCTTCCTAGCTTCAACTTTTAATTTCATGTCTGATACCGAGAATTTTAGTCTAGCCAAAACCTCTGGTCTGGCGGTAGGTGATACTGATCGGAATGCTTTTCTCCTTAATAAGATTAAGGGGCGGGAGAACGATAGAGTGAACCATATTTCGAACTCGACCTCCAAATCGAGTCACGCTCCATCACTTATCCGTAGTTGATGGAGGCTCTTTTCTGGAACGTTAGAGGCCTGGGTAGGCGGGGTAAGCGGAAAATGGTTAAGGATGTAATTTCTAAATCGAGAGCTAATATTGTTGGTCTGCAAGAGACCAAACTGGTCCATCTGTCTAGAATCAGTAGATTGGGGGGGGGGGGGGAATCGAATTTCAGAATGGAAAATGTGTCATTCTGTTGGAGCCTCTGGGGGTATTGCTTTAGGTTATAACCTCGAGACGTTTGTCTGCCTAGACGAATTCCATGGGCAATTCTCATTGTCGATCCTGCTCCAACGTAAAGCCGACCTGTGGACTCATTCAATTACGGTAGTGTATGGCCCGCACACTGCCGCCTCTATGTTGGCGTTCTGGACTGAACTTCGAGCGATTCACGCTCGCTGGTGGCACCCCTGGGTTGTGGGGGAAGACTTTAGCATCACTAGGTTTGCCTATGAGCACAGAAGTAGAGGCTCCAGTGAGGCTGATAGGGTAGCTTTTAACGAGGTTATCGTGGATCTAGAACTAGTTGACATTCCCATCTCCGATAGGTTATTCACCTGGTCAAACATGCAATCATCGTCCATCTTAGCTAAACTGGATAGGATCTTGGTCTCCGTTGACTGGGAGACCAAATTCCCTCTTTCTTCGGCTAAATATAGTTATTTACTTTAGTGATAACTAGTACAATGTATGTGCGATGCACACCTACAAAAAGTATAATCATCAAATTAAATGAATATATATCGAATAAGAAAAGAAATAGTAAAGCATTTAACTGCCAAAATAGTAAGTTATCTCAAAAATAGTTTTCGGAAAATAAAGAATAATAATTAGCAATTAAGCCTTAACAATCTACATTATATAGTTCCTTATTTTTTCGTAAGTCTTTTGATGATAGTCATTTTCTATTAACATAAGCAAAAAGCGTGAGGGGTGGCAGTGCAGAGAGAATGAGAGAAATAGTGATGGAGAGTTATATACGCGGAGTGAGCATTTGAATGTTTTAATTTGGACTACACGTGCGGTGCACATGTGTGTCTGTTGGATTTAGTTTAAATGTGTATAGCACAGGTTTGTTTGGTTGCAAAGTTAGGGTTTCTTTGATTACAAACCCCAACTCTTTCATTATAATAGTTACTAGTATAATGTACATGTGATGCACGTCTAAAAAAAGTAAAGTCATCAAATTAACTGAATATATATCGAATAAGAAAAAAAATAGTTCATATTTGAATGTTTTGATTGGGGCTATACATGCAGTGCACATTTATATTTGTTGGATATAGTTTGGACGTATATTATACGTGTTTATATAGCTACAAAGTTAGGATTTATTTGTTACAAACCTCAACTCTCTCATTAAAATAGCAGAGATTATAGATTATAAATAGATAGACTAAGTCTATGCTTTAATTATTAACATAAATATATCCCTTTTCAGGGGGATTTCTGTGAGCTTCTTTGCTTCTTGTTCTCGGCTACTTCTTTTTGTCATTGTTTTGGTTGTTCAGGTTCGATTGTGGGGTTGCCTGCCTGGGGTTTTTTCCCTGCTGCTTTGCCGGTGGACATTCAGAGGATTTGCGGTTACTGTGGTGGATGATGTTCCTGTTTTTCAGTTGCCGTTTTTCTGTTGGTCGCTCTTGACCTCTGGGACGGGGACTGTTCGGGTTGCTGGCGTTGCAGCCGGGTATGGCTGATCTTTTACAGCGCTTAGTTCTTTGTTAGTTGCAGCAGCAGTCATCGGCATTTCCTTCTGGTGCCTTTTGCCTGATCTGCGGTGCCATTAGCCTGATCTATTTTGTTTGTTGGCTGCTGCTTTTTGTTGTTTTGTTTTTTTTCTGTATTTTTTGGGCAATAACCTCTATGGCTGCTGGATTGTTCGGTGGTTTTCATTGTTCGTTGTCGTTTTTTTTGTTCGTTTTACAGCGTGTTAAATATTCTGTATCTATTACGTTATTCTTTTTATTTATTTATTGGGCTGGAATCTTATGACTATCCACGTCATCAAAAAAAATTTATTAACATAAATAATTAAGAAATGTAATTATTTTTTAAAATTCCGATGTTGTCTGACATCGAACCTAAAATATTCTTTATATTAGTTATACATGTGCATTGCATGTATTTATTTGATTATAAATGGAGTTCGTATGGTGACAAACGCTCTCACTAAAATAGTAGATTATAGATTATAGATTATAGATTATAAATAGATAGGCTAAGTCTATGCTTTAATTATTAACTTAAATAATTAATAAATATAATGAATGTTTAAGGTCATTTTCAGATAATTAATTTAGGTAACCAGAGATGGCCGACGCCAACAAACCCGTGTGCAGGCGGCTGGGAAAATAAAGGTCACTAGTAATTGACACGTGGGATGCATATATTAATATTTTAAAAAATTAAAGTAAAAAGGCCGATTTACACAATGTGATGTCAATCTTGATAAATAAGATTATGTATTTTTAAAAGTAAATGTGAATACTATAATGAGATAGTTGAAGTTGGTAGATTTACAACTCCAACTCTTCCATTATAATAGTCACTAGTATCATGCACGTGCGATGCACGTGGAGGAGGTAGGAAAAGGACAAAAAAAAACCTACCAACACGTGCGCTGCACGTGTTTGCACACATACACAAAAAAATAAAAAATTGTTTATTTGTTTGGAACCCCATCTCTCCCATTATAATAGTTATAGATTATAATTATATTATAGATAGATAGATAATAATTTACGTGTGTGATGCACATTTAATATATTTAAAAAAAAATTAAAAAAAAATATGACGCAGTGAGGACTTGAACTTGAGACCTCCTTCATATTAGTTATGCACGTGCAATGCACACGTTGGTAGATTTACAAATGACATTAAGGCTTTCTCTCATTATAATAAACTAGTAATTTATACGTGCAATGCACGCTTTAATAAAGAATTGAAGTTGTACGTACAGTATACGTAAGTCAGAGTTGTTTGTTCGATGCACGTTTTAATAAATATATATATTTTTTAAAGTAAAAATTAATGGGAGAGTTAGAGTTGCACGTGCGATGCATGTATTTTTTAAAGTAAAGAATATAATGAGAGTTGAAGTTGAACGTGCGATGCACGGATTTGTTTTGTTACAAATGAGGTTTGTTTAGTGACAAAATCTTCCTTCTAAAATAGTAGATTAGAGATTAGAGATTAGAGATGTACGATTAGAGATTAGAGATTAGAGATATACAAGTTAAT
This sequence comes from Hemerocallis citrina, assembly GCA_017893485.1. Lineage (NCBI taxonomy): Eukaryota > Viridiplantae > Streptophyta > Magnoliopsida > Asparagales > Asphodelaceae > Hemerocallis > Hemerocallis citrina. Next base: position 1,530,967 of record JACEHZ010000293.1, read on the forward strand.
AATATTATATTGTATTATAGGTCCATTATACTGTAGAAGCAAAAATAAATAATTATGTACTTTTTGTTTTTTGTTTTTTTTTGATGAAACGGATAGAGTCAAAAGATTCCAGCCATGCATTAATAATAAATCAATACAATAGATAGGTCTTACAAGACGTAAAACAATAGGACTAAAGCCACTACACCTAAAGAAGAGCAAAAACATTACAAATCAGGGAGCAAAAGACAATTAACAAGACAGTACGAAAACCGCAGACTGCGCCATCGCCGACGCGCAGCACAGGGACCGAACCGATCGGAGCTCGCAGGTGAACAGAGAGGACCTCCGAACCGATCACTCTTCCGATGAACAACAAGGAGGAAGGAGATGCCCATCAAAGAAGAGAATACGGAGCGCCTCTGAATCCCCACCACTGAGAGCCGAGAACAGGAAATCACAGAACCAACAACAGCAGATGGCATCGCAAAAACAGCTTAGATGAAGCAATATAAAGGCCATCAAGCAAATACGCCACAAAAGTATAACCAAAAGCAAGATGAAGTAGACAATAAGAACAGTAGAACATAGTTCACCATCACACAAAATAATCAACCATACAGATAAAAATTTGCACGAGCCATGGATACCAGACTAATGCCATAGACAGCATCGAAAAGAAACATAACTAAGAACTCCCTCATACAAAAAAATCTAACTCCACAGAACCACAGATTCCCCGATAACATCCCAGAATGAAGAAAACATCAGCTAAGCAGATGAATTAACAGTAAACATCTTAGTATAAGAGCAGCACACTGAAAACGCCAATGATGCGAACAGGACGACACAGTCCACACTAGCGCAACACGCAAGATATCGATCGGGGTAAAAATCGGAGAATCAAACTGGATGCGAGAGGAGAGGTACCAAAACCTTAGAAAACAGAACTTCACCTGAGTGAAACAAGGGCAGAAAAAACCCAAAAAGAACGGCTACCAAAAGCAAAATAATGGTAGACTACCTACCCTTCAATCCTGCATACAATAACATCAAGGGAAAGCGCGTTAAAATCCACCACTATACTCCAAACAGCCACACACAATTGATAGAAAGAACTGCTTATGTTGCCGTAAAGGAGAGAAGAACGATGCAAAAACAGGAAAAAAGGAAATAAAACCATCCATATAAGCATAAAAAATTAAATAGCATTGAGATTAATAAGGCAAACTGAAGCATTCTCTAGTCGCTCAGCTAACATAGTGTCTCTAGCTTCTAATTTTAAAGAGGAAACCTAAAACTTGAATAAGTACAAGAACTCGTCTACTAACAAACGAGAAGAAGAATAACTTTGACGAAATAATCTGTTATTCCTTTCCTTCCAAATTATCCACAAAATAATTTGGAGAGATAGGATCCACGACTTGTGGAAAGCACGATTAGGAGGGCGCTTCGTCCAGCAGTCGACCAGACTGAGAGGAACGTTGGACGCTTCCCAAGCAAGGACAGAAATTTTCCAAAGAGAACGTGAGTAATCGCAATCCATAAACAGATGATTACCATTCTCGGGCACTGCATCACACAGTGGGCATAATTGCCCCCATGCTAGATTTCTCTTATTGAGGTTGTCAACTGTAAGAAGTTTATTGTTGAGAGCTAACCATACCATAATTTTGACCTTCAAAGGTGCGCAAGACTTCCAGACGAGATCGTAGAAAGGAGAAAGAACACCTCTAAAATTGAGGAAATGATAGAAAGAACGGACTGAGAAAATCCTTGACGAATTCCAATGCCAAAAGAGTTCCTCTTTGTCGTACCACACCGCATTGTTGAGAATATTGATCAGACAATCCCAATCAGGGGCTAAAAGGGGAGGAAGCTCGGCAGATAGGGGAATCGACCATTCCCTAAGACCATCATTGATGCTAAGGTATTCTGACACCAAGGCCAGAGGGTTGGTAGCCAACCGAAAAATAGAAGGAAAAGCGGACGCTAAAGAAGAATGACCGATCCAGATATCGGTCCAGAACCTAGTTCTGGATCCATCGGCACAACCGTGGCTTAAACCACAAAGAAAAGCCGCTGCCGCTTTCCAAATGCCTTTCCAAAAAGGGGATGTAAGTCTATGAGGTTGATATGGAAATCTCCACCAATCATTGGGTCCAAAGTAAATGGATTTGATACATTTGATCCAGGGGAGATCCTCAATTGTGAGAAATCTCCAAATCCATTTACCAAGTAAGGCAAGGTTTTGGTGTCTAAGGTCTAAAACCCCCAAACCTCCCGCAATTTTCGAGGTGCAAATGAGTTTCCAGTTACAAAGATGCGATCCGGGATTGTAACTGGAAGAGCCAGACCAGAGGAAATTGCTTCTGATCTGATCAATTCTTTTGATCACCCAGGATGGGAGGAAGTAAAACGACATCATGTATAGAGGATCAAAGATAGAACTGAATTGAGCAGAATTAATCTACCACCGCGGGAAAGTTGCCTCCCTGACCAAATCGAAAGTCTGGATTCAATCTTATTAATCATGGGGGACCAATCCGATTTATGAAGTTTACCCCACCTCAGTGGAATGCCTAAATACGTAACAGGGAACGAAGCGACCGGACAATTAAAAAATTCGGAGATTTCGTTCTGCCTGTTAGGTGAACCTCCTAACCTGACGACAGAAGATTTATGAAAATTGATAGAAAGACCAGAGGCTAGCTCAAAACAATAGCGAAGAAGTTTCAGATTCCTGAGGGTATGAGGATTCGGCTTGGCCAGGATGATGGTATCATCGGCATACTGAAGATTCAGTACGCCATTGAAGAAACGGGATCCACCCAGTCCATCGATAACCTGGGCTTCCCAAGCGTTGCGGAGAAGCTTGCTGAACACGTCTGCTACCAGCGAGAAAAGGAGAGAAGAAAGAAAGGAGAAGAAACACGCCATTATGTACTTTTTGTTAAATACAACCTTAACAGGAGATACTACAAAATGGCTTTCACAGAGAGAAAAAAAAAGGAGAAAAAGTACTTGCATATCTTCGAATGTGTGCTTACTATGTGTACTGGTGGTTTTTTTTTGGGGGGGTACCTGCTTCAGCTTGCATTGTTGCTGAAGGTTATTTTGGGTGTGTGTATTTTTGGGGTGCTGACTGTTTTGCAGGTTCTGTGGTCGTTTTGGGGGGTTGTCAGGCGTTGCCCCTCCCTCTCCACCCTGGGGTGTTTATATTTCTTCTTCTCGAACAGTTCGATAGTTCCGTTTTTATTATGCTTCTTTTGTTACAAAAAAATGTTTATAAACTTTTTTTTACAATAAACTCAATTGATTGAGAGGCACAGAAAAACAAAGATGAGAATATGAGAGGAAGAAAATCCAACAAAAAAATAAAAATAAATAAATAAGAACTTACAAACAAACCAATTGATATGTAATAAGGTAGAGTAGTCGAGACTTGTGTAACACACAATTTCCTTAAAAATATTTCGTCTCTTCCGGTTGCTGGATTGTGCTAAGGCGTCTATCTCTCAGGATGCAACGACTAGAGTGTTCACGTAGGCACTACGTAACACTTTCGAACCGACCGACAACGTCAGAACCCTATCACCGACTTACCAAATAGCAGGACCGAGGAACGGAACAGAATAAAACTAGATAGAGGAAGAAAGAAGATGATTCTAGTGCAGGGCAGGAAGTGAGTTGGGAGGCCTCTATTTATAGGGTCAGGGTTGAAAACTGTAATGGCAGACAAGACTATGAATGCCTTCAGTGTAACGGCAGACAATCAATTGAATGCGGGCACTGTAACGGCAGACAACAAGCAATGCCGTTGAGTGCCTTCAGTGTAACGGTAGACAAAACATTCAATGTTGCACTGAAACAGCAGACAAAACCGTTTCTGTATTTATTTCAGCCGTTTACAAAATAAATAAAAAACCCAAAATTGTTGCGAAAAGTGACTCTGCACGGGGTGGGGTCATGTCGGTCCGGCATTTGTGTCCGCAAGTCGTGCGGGCGCACACAAGTCGCATGTAATCCGGTCCGACATTTGTACCTCCCCCTGCGCACGAGAGAGAGAGAGCCTCTCTTCTAGCTATCTTACAATGCTTAGGAGGAGGTTACTATATATCCTCTTCTAATTCCTTTGATTTTTCAGATGTGGGACTATGTTCCCTCAACCCTTTTTTCAAGAATGAAAACGTCTCACTTTGAGAGACAATTTCTCATTTACCCCTTGACCATTTTTAGCAAATTAATATATGATTTTGATCAATTCACGAAGGAGAACACAAATTAATCAAGATCTCTCAATAATTCATTTAGGTTCTTACTAAAAAGTTGCTCAAAAACTGGTTCGTAAATGGTATATAAAATACCTATTTTCGAACATCTTTTGCCTGGCTGTTACGCTTATTCTGTTTTGGCTTATATTCATGTATTTCCTCGCTGTGTTGCTGTTGGGTTTGTCTTGCGTTTTGTTTTGCCTCTGTTGTGAGGGTTGGGTTGTTCTAGTATGTACGCTGATGTCATGCCAATATTTCTGCGTTCTTTCGCCTCCTATTTTTTGGCTAGCTATTTTTCTTGGCTTGTTGTCCACATCGTTGGTCCGGCCGCTATCTGATGATGCTCGCCCTCTTTTCTATTAGTTTTCTTCATCCTGTATCTGAGTCTCCCTCGTCTGCTGGGTGTATTTTCTTGTTTCTTCTCTTCTGTTTGTAATTATTTTGTTATTGTATTTGTGTTGTTGTTTCAGTGATGCTTCTCCTGTGTCGCATACACCTCTTCTGATGTATATATCAGCTTAACTAAAAATCTGTTACGTCCCGCTTCTCAAAATACGAAAGTACGAATACACAACTAAGGCCCAGCGAATGATATAAGTATACCAACTCATATCATCAATAAGCTGTACAATACCATTAACTCAACATCACAGATAACAATAAAAATCACATGAACAATAATGAAATAAATAATTAATATATGAGATACAAGAACATACAAAATGCCCGTGAATATACATTAAAGTCCTGTATACATGTTTCTCGTTTCCAGTTACAAATTTACATGTATTATTGTATCGTACTTGATTATATTGTTTCTTATTCCTTGTTATATCATACTTCATTGTTTTTTATTTATATATTCTTAAACAAATCAAATGCCAAGTGGAAGTGGGTGATTCTATGATAGATAGGGCTGTAAATTGGACCGGACAGGATCGAACAACCATATGTTCAAGCTCGGACCGAAATTCTACTCGGACGGGCTTATGTCCGGCTCGGTCTAGGTCGGACAAAATTTTTATAGTCCGGACTCGGTTCGATAAAGTATCGGACCGCAATAATACTCGGATGGACTTATGTCCGGCTCGAGCTCGGTAAAGTTGGACTTAATAATTTGTTCGAGTTCGGTTTGTATAACAGTTCGGACGGTCCACGATCGGACCATTTTTCGAACCGGACTCGGATGGACGACGAACCGTCCTATTCATTTTACACTCCTAGTGATAGAAGAATTTCATTCACATTGTTGGACAAAATCGAGAGAGGTTATTCCCTTCACTCACTTGAGTAAGTTGGAGTTTGAGTTCCAATTTTGAGGAAGATATGATTTTTTTTTTGTGGGTGTATGGATAGATTTCTCCCTCTTCCATTTTCCTCCATCCAATCAATTATTGTTTTTATTTTTTCTAAATTCTTTGTACTTTGATATAAAATAGATTTGGATCAAGTTGTAGTAAGGTGTTAGCTGTAGATTTGATAGCTGATACAGTTACATAACAGGCAGATTAAAGGTACCCATAGTTACACGTTTCGTGGTATTTAAAGCGTCTTGTGTTCCATCCGGGCCCTACATCCTAATCTTTCCTTTCCCAAATTTTGCATTTTAGATATAGATTTTTAAGTACTTATTATATAGGAAAATATGGTTTGTATTTGTATGCTGGCATTTTTTATTTGGTGTTTTTGTTTGATTTCCATGTTTGAACCAATATTCGCCGCTTTTCCTCATATTTTGAAGTTTCTTATTGAAATATGTTTTTGAGATTTATTCCGTTCTTAAAATGGTTTCTTAATTTGTTTCTTCTAAAATAAATTTAAAAAAAAACAAATTGAAGAGACCATGGGAACAATCGATATATCATTTACTCGTATACTTGCTTTGAGGCTGGTTAGCTACACTAGGGATGGCAACCGGGCCGGACTGATCCGCGATCCGCCCGCGACCCGCTCGCCAAAATCCGGCCCGTTTAAATACGGTCGGGTTCGGGTCGAACTCGCAAGTCTAAGTGGGTCGACCCAGGTCGTCAAATAAGGGTTTCCAACCAGTTGAACCTGACCTGTGAACCCGGTGAATAGTGACGAACCCGCCCACCAACCCGCAGGTCGACCCGCGGGTTTCGAACCGTTTGACTCGTATGGGCCAAACGTTCGACCCGCGTGAATCGACCGTTGGACCCGCGGGTCCAATGGACGAAAAACAAAGGTCGTTGCTGTTCTAACCGTTTTTTTGGTTTTTTTTTCCCAGTCTAAAAATTTTACACCTAATTCTTTTACTCTCTCTACTACTACTACTACTCAATTCAATTTTAGTTTTTTAAAATTCTGTCAACAAAGAAGCTAGCAACATAGAAGTGACAAATTCCGATCGTATCGAATTCAACATTCAACTACGTCTTCAAGTCTTCAACTCCTCCAAGCCTCCAACAAAGAAGCTCTCTTTCTACCTATATACAAGTCCAGACTTCTATTTCTACTTCTACTTTTATTTTCACTCTCATGCTATATACGAGTATCCGCGAAGTTGGCTATCAAAATTTCACAACCCTTTTATTGTCTTCATATTTTTTTTGTAGTTATAATTTTTTTTTTAATCATATTTGTTTGTTGGTTTTTTTATCTTCTTTCTCACAACCCTCCTATTGTTTTCAAGATTTTTCTTTTCAACTTATCTCGCCTAAATTGTATTTAATTTTTTCACATACACTACTATATCAACATGTCTATATCACGAGATAGCGGCCCGTAGCCAAAGTGGACAAGATTCCACCGGCACATCTCGTAGGTCTCCAATTGTCCCACAAAATGAGCCCGCCGAAGAGTACCCTATGACCGGACACATGATGAGTTTGTACGAGATATAGACATATAAGAAGAACCACAAACACAAGCAACCGAAACATCACAAGCGGGTAGTAGTAGAAAAACTAGAGGAAAAACTAGTGATTGGCACAAATTTTATGATTATATTCCAGACGAAGAAAATCCGGATGTAGGTATAAAAATTTGTAAAATATGTTCGAAGCCATACAAATGGAAGAAGGGTGAGGGAACGGATACAATAAAACGACATATTCAATACACAAAGAACTTCTTGTATACCTACCCTGCCAACAAAAAATCTACCCTAGGACCGGTGTAGTTGATAGCCATTATTATGATCCCGAACTTGTTCGTCGGGAAATGGCTTGATTAGTAATTAAGGAAGAGTTACCATTTTCCTATTCCGAGAGTAGGAACTTAGAAACTCTTAATCAAACCGTCTTAAACCCGCACTTTAAAAGAATTCCTAGTAATACTTTGAAGTCTTATTGTTTTAAAATGTACAATGAAATAAGAGAAGCTCTGATTGCCATTTTATGGAGTTTAACTTGTAGAGTTTCTCTAACTTCCGATTGTTGGAAGGGTTGTAACAATATTTCAATGATGGCAATAACTTGTTATTGGATCGACAGTGATTGGATCCTTAAAAAAAGGATCATATCACTTGCCGCATTGTCTTATCCCATAGTGGTAATGGAATTGCAAATCGTATTTTAGAAATTTATAATTTTTTTCATATTCGTGATAAAATTACGTGTATAAGTTTTGATAATGCATCTAACGATAATGCATTAATTAGTATATTAAAAACCACATTAAATCCTCCGTCTGACAATATTTTTCATGTTAGATGTGCATATCATATTATAAATTTATGTGTTCAAAATGCATTAAAAATAGTCGATCCATATATAGTTAACATTAGAAATTGTGTACATTTTATTGCATTAAGTGACCCCATATTTCAAGAATGGAAAGCTTGGTGTAGCCTTAAAAATGTACATTTTAGAAAATTTTCAAAGGATGTTAAATACCGATGGAACTCCACTTTTGATTTGCTACATGTTGTTACTGACTATAAAGCATGTATAAATGATTTTTGTATGTCAAAAAATATGTCAAATTTTGAAATGACTCTCCAGGCATGGTTTTATGCCGAATCTTTGTAAAAAATTTTAGAACCTTTTAAAACTGCAACTTTAAAATTTTCAAAATTTTATGAACCTAATTCTAGTAGCATTTTTATTTCAATAGTTACTATGATGCAAACTTTCAAAAAAATGATCGATGCTGCTTTTATTGTCATATTGTGAAACTTGCATACACCAAAATTTTGAAGTATTTTATTCCTCCTCCTATGTTGTATTGTATTGCTATTGTGATGGATCTTCGTATCAAATTAGAAGGTACGAAGAGTTTGATTGAAATGTTTTTTACTTTACTTGGGGAAGATGAATCTGAAATTGATTGTGGAACATTTTTAGCTAAATTTGAATCGACATTAAATAACTTGTATGATTATTATGATAGAAGTTTTTCATCTAGTAGTACTATTACTTTAGTTAATTCTTCTTCTGCTACTTCTACAGGTAAGGGTAGGAATAAATTAGATGATGCCACATTTAATTTACTTGCAAAAATTCAATCAAGAAAAGTTATGACTAACCAACCAAATGAATTACATTGGTATAATGAACAAGATTCTGAAAGTTTTACTTCTTCATTAGATATTTTACAATGGTGGAAAGATCATGAAAATACTTATAGTATTCTTAAATATATGGCTAAAGATCTATTAACTATTCCTGTCTCTATAGTTGCTTTAGAAAGTACATTTTCAATAAGTGGCAGAGTTCTAACTGATTACAGAAATCACTTGGAGCCCCAATCGTTGGAGATACTCGTTTGTACGGAAGATTGGATGAAGGCCGAAGATAGGACTCAATAAATAGGGTTCGACACGTCTACAAGTGGAAGCAACTCGCCGGAACAACAACAACAACAACAACAATAGCAACCAACATGAAGAATTGAAGACCAACAACAACAAATTGAAGACCAACATAATACAAAAAATTTGTAAATGTATAAAAAATTGTAATAAATCTTTGTTTCTTATAAATAAGTTGGAGAATTGAAAAAAAAAATGTCATTTTATAAAAGAAAATTGTAATTGTATAGAACCAATTTATAATAATTCTTTGTTTCTTATAAAAAAAGTTGGAAATTTGTAAAAGTTGAAATCTTATGATTAATATATACATTTTTTTTTCGCAATTTCACTCTTTAATTATTATTACTAGTAATTTTGCACGTGCGATGCACGTTTTAATAATTTCAAAAAATAAAAATAAAAACTCTGACGTAGGAAGGATTTAAACCGGAAACCTCATTTATATTAGTTATGTATGTGCGTGCACATGTTGGTAGAATGACAAAATGACAAATGACACTAAGGCCTTCTCCCATTATAATATTAGAGATTATTATTATTACTACAATTCTTTTTAAGTAGAAAAAAAAATTCAAACACACGGACCAACTCGTGACCCGATCCGACCTGACCCGACCCGTATTGTACCCGAATGGATTCACGAGTTGAGCGGGTCGACATTTTGCAAATCCAACTAGGTCCGGCCCGGTCCGGTTAACCAACCGACCCGACTCGGACCCGCCTAACTTCGGTTCCAACCCAGTCGGGTCCGACCGGACCCGGTCAGGTCGACCCGGTTGCCAACCCTAAGCTACACACACAGGGGAGTTGTAAGAATTTGAATAAGAAGCGGCCAACACATTTTTTAATAAATTAAATGTTTAATGCAATTCAAGGGACTTGCACATATTTTATTAGCAGAAACTTAAGCTATTATCTTAAACAAGAACATGCAAAAAGATTCAAGTAATTCATGATAAAAAATTACAAAGCATTTTTTTAAAAAAAAATCTTGAGAAAAAAAATATGAAATACCGCAACCCTATTTCATTGAGAAAGCATATTTTGATCAATGAAAATGCTTTGAAGCTTTCCGCTATATAGGCCCATTTAACTCTAATGAGTCATGAGACCATTTAAAAGCACCTCCTCATAAGTGGCACCGTCTATAATTAGAGGCAAGTTCAATGGCATTTTGCTCACTTCCCACAAAGTTTTCCATATTTTAAATTTTTTCGGTTTCCTAAACAACTGCCCTACAAAAGCCGTACTATTGCAGAAAAGGGGAAATGACCGAAAAGGACATTCCCATTTTCAAAGCCAAAACTGTCCAACGGCCCATTAACATAGGGCCCACAGTCAGACATTACTGGGCCTTTTTTTTATGTAGTCACGCGTTCCATCTGTGGGCCATTGGATTGTTTTGGCTTTGCAAATGAGAATGTCCTTTTCGGTCATTTCTCCTTTTCTGCAATAGTACGGCTTTTATCTGGTAGTTGTTTAGGAAGCCGAAAAAAATTAGGTGGTGGAAAATTTTGTGGGAAGTGAGAAGAATGCCACTGGATTTGTCCGTAATTACAGACGGTGCCACTAGTCTAATGAGACCCTTTTAAATGGGCCTCATGGCCCATTAGAGTTATATGGGCTTATACAGCGACAAGTTTCAAAGCATTTTCATATATTATCTGATAAATTGGCCAGATTATGCTTTATAATTTTCTTTTTAATCATGAATTACTTTTTTCCCCCATGAATTAATTGAATATTTATAACTTAAATTCCATGTTATAATGATGAGTACAGAAAGAAATAAGAATAAGCATAGATCCAACCTCCGCATGCTCTTATTGAAATGATTTAAACCCCAGTGCAGAACATTTTTTTCTACGGGAACACTGGTGCAGATCATATTTCTTATAGAAAAAGACGAACTTAACATAACCAATAGGTACTTGATATGTTTTGCTAAATTGCTCGTGATAGTAGATATAAAGAATTTCATGCGAGGGCAAACTACATTAGTGCGACAAACCTTAATAATACCAAGTACAACAAAGATGGACCTTAATGCAATTGTAATGTATGTGCAAAAACAGTCACAGAACGACAAACATAACAGTAACAGTACAGACTCTCACACATCCCTGTCCCTCTTGCACTCTAGTGGCATCGTTGGGATCCTTGCCCGGTCCGTGCAGTAGTTGTAGATCGTGTACTTCTTTTGAACCCAGTTCAGCTTCCGGTACTGCAACCCATTAAGATCCTGGAACTCCTTCTGGTCCCACCACCTTCATCGTTTGAGTTGTGCAAAACTTGGAGTTCGTCGAGGACTCACAGCCGTCGATGTGGAACCCCCTGTACGAGGCCACGAATGGTGCACTGGCCCAGTTGGTTTTCTCGAGCCCACCTCGAGTGGCCCAGTCGTCGGCATTCCACAGGCTGGAGTATAACTTCATGGGCTGGTTGAAGGGGAACCTGACCCCCACGTCCTTGCTGTTTTTGAACACTCTTATAGGAATGTCATCTACAAAGAAGCTGCAAGTATGGTTCAAACAAGAAGCAGAGTTAGGATTTAATGCTTTAAAAAAACCCATTGGGCTTCGATCAGGCCCATAGCTGTCTGTAAACATCTTCAGAAAGTAAATACTTAAATACCCTCTTCATACTTCATTAAACATGAAAACAAAGCAATTTGATATCTAAATCAATGCAGACAAAGAACTTTAGTAATCCGAATGAATCCAAAACCATTACAGATTTCATTTTCCAATCAATAAAAAAAGAAATGTGAAGTGCGAATGCTTTTATTTCATTTTAAAAAGGAAAATTTATCTAATGGAAAATTGTACGCATCAATTTAAAAATTAGCACAATTGGATGGGGCCCATCTGTCAGAAACTATTGAGGATAGTGGGGTGGCAGTGTGAAGGTAAGCCAAATATAAAGAGGGTCATGTTCTGATTTCTGATTCCAAGAGTCACATCCGATGCTTCAAACAAGAAGGTAAGGCCATTTCTACGTTGCACAGTTTTCACATGCTCTGTCGATCAGCAAGTGTTAACTAGCATGTGAATTGCGTATATTTTTATTTTCATATGTTCTCTTGCATATTAATTATATTCAAAAGAAAGATAAAATTTTCATGCAATACATAAGTAAGATCATAGGAATGAAATCCACATGGCCAGCTCAACTCTCCAGTTAGAATAATAATATATGTATATGTTGTTGGATTGAGGAGTCCCACAGGTTTGATATAATCACATCATATTTGTATTCCGGAAAACATTTGTTTTAAGCCCTTGATTTCACCTTCATTTCCAATTATCCCGCTTTAACTTTATTTCATACAGTTCAAATCCCTGCTCCTGACCCTCCAAAACATTTTGAATAAGCCTATTTTGTCATTAAAAACAGTTTTAAAAACCTTTTTGAACAAACGCTCCCACGTATATTAACATTGCAGTAGTTATTAACAAAATGTTATATAGCTCAACACCAACAATAAAACATGCTCTTGGCTCGAATATACGTTCTGGGTAATTCATGTATCTATTCAGCTAGCAGATTCGGAAATTTATCAAATTCAGATATAAACATTATTGATCTAAAAAGGAATGAACTTCAGATATCTATACTAGTCAAAATACGAATACAAACAATTATATCAATAGTAGAAGATAGAAAAACTTACACAATCTGATACAAGTTCCAAAGAACAGAGTAGGAGTGGAAATCTTTGGTAGGATCAAACCAGAGATAAATCCTCCAGTGAACACATTGGTCTGCAATATGTATGGCTGCCCTGTTCTGTTTCCTAAAAACGCCAAGTCTATTTCATCATGCTCTGAGTTCTGAGATGATAGCTGAAAAACAACACATGCGTCACAAAATTTTATTTAACTCTCAACTAGAATTTTTGTACATGAAACGCACTTGATAATAAAATAAGTTTTCTTGGATTTTAAATATATAAAAAAAAAATAGTACATATCCTTCCTAGAACATAAGAGCATCTGTAGCCGTCGCATGCTAAATTTTGGGTATATAGCAATTGGAAATAGGAAAAAAGGAATGTCGCTGTAGTCGTTCAGAGCTATATTCGATTTGTCGCATGTTTTTTTTTAAAGACAGAAGATTATCTTTCGTCGTAGCGTTTGTAGACAAAAAAAGTTTGGGACAGAACATAATTTATCGTCTGTCGATTTAAAAAATATTAAAAAAATAAGAAGGGGTTGGACGGAACATAATCCCTCATCGGAGGTTTTTAAATTTTTTTTTAAATTTTGGCATGGGCGGGAGATAATCTCCCGTCCGACGCTTTTGAGAAATTTCCCATATTCCCGGACGATGAACGATCTGTCGTCGCTGGTATTTTTAAAATTCTTTTTTTTAAAAAAAATAGTGGGACGGCTAATCGTCTTTTGTCCATCAATTACGGGCTACAAATTTGATCACGGGCTTGCTTGTGCTTTGTTCGCATGCGATAAAGTTAAAAAAAAAATTCAAATGTAAAATAATTATGCAGGCCACCCTTCAAAATTTTGACGCATTTACCCTTTTGTGTCTTCCCCCTTCTCCATATATTCTGTCGTTGAGATGAAGAAAATTAAGCTAAGTAGCAAACAACATATTGCTATATACGAGTTTCGAGATAATCTCCCGTCCGACGCTTTTGAGAAATTTCCCCTATTCCCGGACGATGAACGATCTGTCGTCGCTGGTATTTTTAAAATTCTTTTTTAAAAAAAAAATAGTGGGACGGCTAATCGTCTTTTGTCCATCAATTACGGGCTACAAATTTGATCACGGGCTTGCTTGTGCTTTGTTCGCATGCGATAAAGTTAAAAAAAAAATTCAAATGTAAATTAATTATGCAGGCCACCCTTCAAAATTTTGACGCATTTACCCTTTTGTGTCTTCCCCCTTCTCCATATATTCTGTTGTTGAGATGAAGAGAATTAAGCTAAGTAGCAAACAACATATTGCTATATACGAGTTTCGGTTTGAAGAAATATTTTTATCTTTCTATATCATTCCACTCTCAAATCCAAAATAAATAATATGTCGATTCGACATTTCATTGGTAGGCTAAAATCAAAGGTTCTGATCATGGAAACAGAGGCAAACAACCTGAAGCGGATACTCAAGAAGTTGATTTAAGCGATCCAACAATGTGGAGATCTGTCGTCGCTGGTATTTTTAAAATTCTTTTTTAAAAAAAAAAATAGTGGGACGGCTAATCGTCTTTTGTCCATCAATTACGGGCTACAAATTTGATCACGGGCTTGCTTGTGCTTTGTTCGCATGCGATAAAGTTAAAAAAAAAATTCAAATGTAAAATAATTATGCAGGCCACCCTTCAAAATTTTGACGCATTTACCCTTTTGTGTCTTCCCCCTTCTCCATATATTCTGTTGTTGAGATGAAGAGAATTAAGCTAAGTAGCAAACAACATATTGCTATATACGAGTTTCGGTTTGAAGAAATATTTTTATCTTTCTATATCATTCCACTCTCAAATCCAAAATAAATAATATGTCGATTCGACATTTCATTGGTAGGCTAAAATCAAAGGTTCTGATCATGGAAACAGAGGCAAACAACCTGAAGCGGATACTCAAGAAGTTGATTTAAGCGATCCAACAATGTGGACACCGGTGGTCGACAAGGAATTTCATATCTGTAAGAATGTTACTGAAAATTCTTTTGGTGGGTTCTGTAACTTTAGAGGTAGTTGGAATGGTCCAATTAAATCTTTCAAGATATGCTCTCGTATACCCGTAATGAAACAAATAATAGATAACACTGGTTGGCAAAGTTTTTTTACAACTGATACCGAAAAATCATCCCATAAGATTGCCGAGTCTTTGGTTGAGAGGTGGTGGGACACTACCCACACATTTCATCTTCCGTGTTGCGAGTTAGGATTTATTCCGTTAGATTGGGCAATGTTAACGGGAATATTTATTGGGATCGACGATCAACCACCATGTCATGACGAGGAATATCCATTCGAAATTATACAGTCCCGCTTCTTTCTAGAAATTACTTCAGATGATTGGAAGTCTCAGGGAATATGCTGTTTCTTCCTGAAGAAATATTTTCACAGTAGTGTGATTGAGGCAGCAAAAACCGACAACGATGTAGCTACGAGAGTCGCAAGGGCATTTTTTGTTTACTTCTTGGGCAAATTTCTTTTCGCCAGTGGTGCTTCCGTTATTAGGTATGGATGACTTGCAGCTCTTGAAGATATGAGTAAAGTTGGCACTTTTGATTGGGGTGGTCTAGCTTTGGCACTCTTGTACATGGCTCTGGATGCTTGTTCTAAGCATAAGGTTAAATCTTTCAACGGTCCATGGCAAGTACTAGAGATAATTTTATTAATTACTGTAATAATTTGAATTATTATTTATATATTCGATATTAATACATCTTTATATTCTCAGTATTGGGAATATGAATACACAAATGTATGTGTTCCAATCACTGTAAATATGGAAAATGTTGCCGACGATGTCCAGGCCGCTGACAAAAGGCCAAGAATAACACGTTGGAACAAAGGTGAAATTGAGTACCGAAGAACAGATCAAGTTAGGTACAATATTTCTATTGCTAGGTACCCAATTAGATATGCAAACTTCTGCATCAATTATATGACAACCATATTTGGGGTCTTCACATGAGGTTGAGCATGATATCATGTTCGCTAATATCATGTCTCGCTACCGAGTGATTCTCCAGTTTTGCGAGCAGGTAATAGTTTATATTTGTCAATTTATCCATAAATTAATATTCATCGAGTTGTTTATGTAATGTTTAATTTTTTTAAAATGTTACAAAATTATGTTGTAGGGTGTTTGGTATCTTGGTGATCGGTGTTACCGTCAATTGATTGGAATTATAGCAATACCAAGACAACCACCAGTTGTTATGTTTAGAATACCCGCACAAGATATATGTCCACCGATTGACGCTTCTCAATTGGCCCAACCAGTCACCCAACGTTTATATGATAAGTATTGGTCCAAAGTATCAATAGGTGCTATAATGAAGAAAGTCTCACATGTGGCAAATATTGATTTCATCGGACCAGCTAGCGTTAGTGATCCGACTGCACAGTTACCCTTCCCTGCTCCGCCATTTTGGGCCCCTTCTGAGTACGTCACACAACCAATTCAAGATTAGCCTATGGACTACGGGAATTGTATAGTGGAAATTCCACTATATTCCGGGGGTACAGTTACAAGAAGTTATCCACGAGAACCTGTTCATTTAGAACCCCGTAGTGGAAATTTCACTGTATTCTGGGGTACAGTTACAAGAAGTTATCCACGAGAACCTGTTCATTTAGAACCCCGTGGTTCAAAATCTTATGTAAGTTTGTTTTCCAACATTCATACTTTACCAAAAAAAAAAATTCTATTTTTTACTATATACATCTTTCAACATTTACAACTGATACCGAAAAATCATCCCATAAGATTGCCGAGTCTTTGGTTGAGAGGTGGTGGGACACTACCCACACATTTCATCTTCCGTGTTGCGAGTTAGGATTTATCCCGTTAGATTGAGCAATGTTAACGGGAATATTTAATGGGATCGGCGATCAACCACCATGTCATGATGAGGAATATCCATTCAAAATTATACAGTCCCGCTTCTTTCTAGAAATTACTTTCGATGATTGGAAGTCTCAGGGAATACGCTGTTCGTTCCTGAAGAAATATTTCCACAGTAGTGTGATTGAGGCAGCAAAAACCGACAACGATGTAGCTACGAGAGTCGCAAGGGCATTTTTTGTTTACTTCTTGGGCGAATTCCTTTTCGCCAGTGGTGCTTCCGTTATTAGGTATGGATGGCTTGCAGCTCTTGAAGATCTGACTAAAGTTGGCACTTTTGATTGGGGTGGTCTAGCTTTGGCACTCTTGTACATGGCTCTGGATGCTTGTTTTAGGCATAAGGTTAAATCTTTCAACGGTCCATGGCAAGTACTAGAGGTAATTTTATTAATTACTGTAATAATTTGATTTATTATTTATATATTCGATATTAATACATCTTTATATTCTCAGTATTGGAGATATGAATACACAAATGTATGTGTTCCAATCACTGTAAATATGGAAAATGTTGCCGACGATGTCCAGGCCGCTGACAAAAGGCCAAGAATAACACGTTGGAACATAGGTGAAATTGAGTACCGAATAACAGATCAAGTTAGGTACAATATTTCTATTGCTAGGTACCAATTAGATATGCGAACTTCTGCATCAATTATATGGCAATCGTACTTGGGATCTTCACATGAGGTTGAGCATGATATCATGTTCGCTAATATCATGTCTCGCCACTGAGTGATTCTCCAGTTTTGCGAGCAGGTAATAGTTTATATTTGTCAATTTATCCATAAATTAATATTCATCGAGTTGTTTATGTAATGTTTAATTTTTTTAAAATGTTACAAAATTATGTTGTAGGGTGTTTGGTATCTTGGTGATCGGTGTTACCGTCAATTGATTGGAATTATAGCAATACCAAGACAACCACCAGTTGTTATGTTTAGAATACCCACACATGATATATGTCCACCGATTGACGCTTCTCAATTGGTCCAACCAGTCACCCAACGTTTATATGATAAGTATTGGTCCAAAGTATCAATAGGTGCTATAATGAAGAAAGTCTCACATGTGGCAAATATTGATTTCATCGGACCAGCTAGCATTAGTGATCCGACTGCACAGTTACCCTTCCCTGCTCCGCCATTTTGGGCCCCTTCTGAGTACGTCACACAACCAATTCAAGATTAGCCTGTGGACTACGGGGATTGTATAGTGGAAATTCCACTGTATTCCGGGGTACAGTTACAAGAAGTTATCCACGAGAACCTGTTCATTTAGAATCCCGTGGTTCAAAATCTTATGTAAGTTTATTTTCCAATATTCATACTTTACCACAAAAAAAAAATCTATTTTTTACTATATACATCTTTCAACATGAGAAATTGTACCAAGAACATGCTCAAGCGTCTAATACGGAAGCACAATAACGACAACTGATTCTAACTGACACAGTATTGAGGTCCTCTATTCCAACACAAGTTGTTGATCGTCGGAGATCAATATCAGGAGAACGTCTTTCACAGTCGGTTCGACGAAGCATGCGTAGAAATTTTGACTACAGCAATACTTATTATAAATCATCTATTCAATCACCTGAATTCGTGCCTGAAACACAAAATGAGTATGATGAATAGATATGGTGTATCTTGTAATATGAATTTTGTATTATGACTTTACATGAAGATATGTTTACTATTATCAGTCTTATGGGGACATTTGCTAATTAGGGCATTTTAGTCACATGGTTGAACATAGGATACTACGGTCAAAAGGACTTCACATAGTTATGGAATCAAAATTTTTAAAATGCCATGTGAACAAAATGGTGTCACATCTTTGTCTTTTCAAACATCAAATCAAACTTTAACACAATTTGTTTGTATCCCTTTAGCATTCTCCAAATTCCTACCCCCGATAGTCTATTTAAGTGCATCTTCCCTTGCGTGAACCAAACAATCCACACCAAATCACTAATCAATAAATGGCTTCTACAAGTTACGCACCGGATTCTTCTTGACGAAGAGAATGACATGCTAGCGAGGATTATTAATCAGCGGATGAATGTGTTGTCGTTAGTTGTTCAGGATAATCGTGCTACATACCACCGCTGGTATATTCGTCGGGAAAGAGAAGATAGTGATAGATGGCTTCACAGATATTATTTTGCCGATAATCCTATCTACGGTGATACTCTATTTCGACGTCGTTTTCGTATGCGCCGGGATTTATTTTGCCGAATAATTCATGCAACTGTAAGTTTTGATCAATATTTTCTTCAACGTCAAGATGCAACAAAAACATTTGGCTTATCCTCGCATCAAAAATTACTGCCGCAATACGCTGTTTGGCATATGGAACTTCTGCCGATGCAATTGACGGGTACGTACGTATAGGCGAATGTACGGTGCTGAAGACATTGCGACGCGGCGTGGCAATTGTTAATGTGTTTGGTCCACAATACATGAGACATCCAACGGCTAATGATGTGAACAGGCTTTTGGCAGAAAATTCAGCTAGGGAATTTTCTGGAATGTTAGGAAGTATTGATTGCATGCATTGGGCATGGAAAAATTGTCCGACAGCCTGGCATGGTCAATACACGAGTCACGTACGTGAACCAACTATTGTGCTTGAAGCAGTGGCATCTTACGATCTATGGTTTTGGCATTCATTCTTTGGAATGCCGGGGTGCAATAATGATCTGAACGTACTCAACCGTTCTCCACTGTTCAACAACATTCTCGATGGTTGTGCACCACCCGCTGAATTTGTAATAAACAATCATGCATACAATATGGGGTACTATTTAGCTGATGGTATATACCCCCCATTGGCGACTATAGTTAAGACTTACTCAGCCCCAGATACACCGAAAAAGAAGAAATTTGCCCAGATGCAAGAGGCTGCACGAAAGGATGTTGAGCTCGCCTTCGGGTTTTACAAGCACGATTTGCTATAGTTAAAGGGCCATCCAGACTTTGGGATGCTGACAGCCTCTCATATATTATGAAGACGTGTATCATATTACACAATATGATTGTTGAAGATGAAAGGGAAGAAGGGATCGGTGACTATGTATACGACCATGATTCTAACTCGTCCTTCGTCATACCTAATAGGTCTGACTCAACTAAGCGTGCAGCTCGAACGGCACGTACTGTACAGCTTCATGACAGACAAATGCATCATGCACTTCGTCTTGATTTAGTTGAACACATTTGAAACGCATATGGGGAGAATGAAGAGAACGAAGATTAAGTAAAGATGTATTACTCAACTATGGATTGAATTGATAATTTGGGTCATGTTATTTTTATAAATGTAGCCATTTCAGTTATTTTACGTTATGTTTTTCCATTTTTAATATTAATGTAATATGCTTTTAATTATGAAGATCGTTTAGTTAAGTTCGAAAGTTGTTGGGTTATCTTCATATTGCAACAAATTAATAGATAACTTTAATATTAACCATAATTTCATTAATCCCATTCAACAACATTAATAATAAGCATAATAACAACTTACCAACAATACTAACAAAAATAAAAGATAACTAGTTGAAATTTAGTACTGCTTTAACCCGGCTGGTAGCCCCTTTTCTGAGCGATTTCATTCTGCCGACATAGAAAATAATAACGTTGATGCTCAGGTAAGCTACTAAGATCCATAGCCATTATACAATCTTCTTTAGTTGACACTCTAAAATCGAAATCTCGTTATTTCAACTCTAGCCTGTCTTTCTGGTTGCTAATATAAAAATTGTTAAAATTACGCGTCTCTTCCACCATAGCAGACACATCACTGGCTTCGACGGTGCGCTTCCCTTTTTTCTTTGCTTCTTTCCTACCGGGTGGTCCGATAGTGGCGAAGGCGCATTTAGATCAATTGGTATATCTGAATCCCACTGCACGGATGGGGGGGGAATGTCTTGAACCATCACCTTTGATATATTGAGTATTCGGGACATTTTCGAAAACCTGTGTAGTACGCATGGAAAATTTTGATTGATCTTTCAAAATTTCATAGCACTCTTCAAATTTGAAGGGCTTCCCAGCTGATTGCATATATTCCAGTCGTGCATCGCGTACCTATCACAGTTAATAAACTTACGTGAACGAAATTTATATTAAAAAAGTTACATAATCAATTAATAAAATACATTAAAACAAAACAAACCTTATCTTCGTTCGTAGTACCACTTGCCGCTCTATTCGTCACACCGCTCAACTTCGCAATGTACAATGCTACTTCCTTTGACATAGTGGAAAATCGACTGGAAAGAGGCGGTCGTTCTATCTGTTGCACATCCAGACAGATTCTCAAATGAGAGATAAATCCTATTCCAAAATTGACTCCCAGTTTGATCGCTACCGATCAATGGATCTTGGGTTATAGCAACCAAACTTTGTGCCAAAATAATATCCTCATACACGGTATATGCCCGGCCTCTAATTGGACGAAGAATGGCCATAAAATCAAATGAAAATAATATTGCAAAAATAGAGAGATAGAAAGACCGAAGTTGAAAATATAGGAGTTGTGGAGATACACAACTCACTTGTTGTTCTCTGTTTTGAGTTCCTTGTTGAAAAAGAACAGAGAGTGAGAGGAGATGTGAAGAAGAACATTGTAGCTTTCGGTTTATTTGTAGTTGAGTATTTTAAAATTTTCTTTTTTATAGCCGTTGAAATTTGTTTGCAGGAAAAAAAATAGCCATTGTATATATTAAAAACGGAAGATAGCCATTGTATATATTAAAAACGGATGATGGAATTAACTATATGGTAAAGAAGTAATTCGACAAAGGGGTTGGGAAAGAAGGGGGGGGGGGGGGACGGTAGACAATCTACCGTCCGACCTCCTTGGCGTTTTGTGAAATTGGCTTGGACGGTACATGATGGTACATAATGTATCGTCCATCATTTCATATTTTTTTTATTTTTTTTAAATTTCAACAGACGGGATTTAATCCCTCGTTCGACCAACTTCTTCGTACGTTTTACCTTTGAGGTCTCATTTAAGGGACGAAAGATGTTATATTATGGCATTTGCCAAATCGTCTTCTATATTTGGCAATCGACTGTTCATGCGACACCCAAAATTTGGGTTTTTGGCAGACGACTAGAGCGATTTTTTTGCCATATTTTCCATTTTTTGGGTTTTTGGCAGACGACTACAGATGCTCTGCCAAAAACCCAAAAAATGGAAAATATGGCAAAAGTCTGTCAAAAACCCAAAAATTAGGTGTCGCATGAACAGTCGATTGCCAAATATAGAAGATGGTTTGGCAAATGCCATAATATAGCTGACGAAAGATAATCTTACGTCCCTTAAATGAGACGAAAAGGTAAAACGTACGAAGAAGTTGGTCGGACGAGGGATTAAATCCCGTCTGTTGAAAATAAAAATTAAAAAAATTGAAATGACAGATGGTACATTATGTACCGTCCAAGCCAATTTCACAAAACGCCAAGGAGGTCGAACGGTAGATTGTCTACCGTCCATCCCCTTTTTTTTCCCCAACCCCTTTGTCGAATTACTTCTTTACCCTTTAGTTAATTCCATCATCCATTTTTAATATATACAACGGCTATCTTCCATTTTTAATATATACAACGGCTATTTTTTTCCCTCCAAACAAATTTCAACAGCTATAAAAAAAGAAAATTTTAAAATACTCAACTACACATAAACCGAAAGCTACAATGTTCTTCTTCACATCTCCTCTCACTCTCTGTTTTTCTCGTTTCCTCACTCTCTGTTCTTTTTCAACAAGGAACTCAAAACAAAGAACAACAAATGAGTTGTGTATCTCCACAATCCACAACTCCTATATTTTCAACTTAGGTTTTTCTATCTCTCTATTTTTGGAATATTATTTTCATTTGATTTTAAGGCCAATCTTCGTCCAATTAGAGGCCAGACATATACCGTGTATGAGGATATTATTTTGGCACAAAGTTGGGTTGCTATAACCCAAGATCCGTTGATCGGTAGCGATCAAACTGGGAGTCAATTTTGGAATAGGATTTATCTCACATTTGAGAATCTGTCTGGATGTGCAACAGATAGAATGGCCGGCTCTCTTTCCAGTCGATTTTCCACTATGTCAAAGGAAGTAGCATTGTACATTGCGAAGTTGAGCGGTGTGACGAATAGAGCGGCAAGTGGTACTACGAACGCGGATAAGGTTTGTTTTGTTTCAATGTATTTTATTAATTGATTATGTAACTTTTTTAATATAAATTTCGTTCATGTAAGTTTATTAACAATTTATTAACTGTGATAGGTACGCGATGCATGACTGGAATATATGCAATCAGCTGGGCAGCCCTTCAAATTTGAAGAGTGCTATGAAATTTTGAAAGATCAACCAAAATTTTCCATGCGTACTACACAGGTTTTCGAAAATGTCCCGAATACTCAATATACCGAAGGTGATGGTTCAAGACATTCCCCCCCATCCGTGCAGTGGGATTCAGCTATACCAATTGATCTAAATGCGCCTTCGCCACTATCGCGACCACCCGGTAGAAAAGAAGCAAAGAAAAAAGGAAAGCGCACCGTCGAAGCCAGTGATGTGTCTGCTATGGTGGAAGAGACGCGTAATTTTAATAATTTTTATATTAGCAACCAGAAAGACAGGCTAGAGCTGAAACAACGAGATTTCGATTTTAGAGTGTCAACTGAAGAAGATTGTATAATGGCTATGGATCTGAGTAGCTTACCTGAGCATCAACGTTATTATTTTCTATGTCGACAGAATGAAATCGCTCAGAAAAGGGGCTACCAGCTGGGTTAAAGCAGTACTAAATTTCAACTAGTTATCTTTTATTTTTGTTAGTATTGTTGGTATGTTGTTATTATGCTTATTATTAATGTTGTTGAATGGGATTAATGAAATTATGGTTAATATTAAAGTTGTTATCTATTAATTTGTTGCAATATGAAGATAACCCAACAACTTTCGAACTTAACTAAACGATCTTCATAATTAAAAGCATATTACATTAATATTAAAAATGGAAAAACATAACGTAAAATAACTGAAATGGCTACATTTATAAAAATAACATGACCCAAATTATCAATTCAATCCATAGTTGAGTAATACATCTTTACTTAAACTTCGTTCTCTTCATCCTCCCCATATGCGTTCCAAATGTGTTCAACTAAATCAAGACGAAGTGCACGATGCATTTGTCTGTCATGAAGTTGTAGAGTACGTGTCGTTTGAGCTGCAAGCTCAGTTGAGTCAGACCTATTAGGTATGACGAAGGACGAGTTAAAATCATGGTCGTATACATAGTCACCGATCCCTTCTTCCCTTTCATCTTCAACAATCATATTGTGTAATATGATACACGTCTTCATAATATATGAGAGGCTGTCAGCATCCCAAAGTCTGGCTGGCCCTCTAACTATAGCAAATCGTGCTTGTAAAACCCGCAGGTGCGCTCAACATCCTTTCGTTCAGCCTCTTGCATCTGGGCAAATTTCTTCTTTTTCGGTGTATCTGGGGCTGAGTAAGTCTTAACTATAGTCGCCAATGGGGGGTATATACCATCAGCTAAATAGTACCCCATGTTGTCTGCATGATTGTTTATTACAAATTCAGCGGGTGGTGCACAACCATCGAAAATGTTGTTGAACAGTGGAGAACGGTCGAGTACGTTCAGATTATTATTGCACCCCGGCATTCCAAAGAATGAATGCCAAAACCATAGATCGTAAGATGCCACTGCTTCAAGTACAATAGTTGGTTCACATACGTGACCCGTGTATTGACAATGCCAGGCTGCCGGACAATTTTTCCATGCCCACTGCATGCAATCAATACTTCCTAACATTCCAGGAAATCCCTTAGCTGAATTTTCTGCCAAAAGCCTGTCCACATCATTAACCGTTGGATGTCTCATAGTGGAAAATCGACTGGAAAGCAAGGGTCGATCCCACAGAGATTGTAGTACTTAACTCACTAATCAATAAAATAGAAATAAAAATCATAAAGTTTTGTTCTAAAAGTCTAATTGATAGGAAAATGAAGAGATTAAAAACTAGATCAAGTAGTTCTCAATTTGAATCACAAATATCTATTAAAGTAGTTGGGCATGATTTTCACCTATAGTCACGAATGCTAAATTAACTTCTACACTATTCTGGTTACTCATGTTTGTTCCTTTAAGGGCATGGTATCTACTCCTTAAAGTTAATGTTTCCCTAGGCCAAGAATTAGGCATGATATCTACTCTAATTCGTTTCTTTCCTTAAGTATTTAGCATGGTATCTACTAAGTTGCACTTGAAGAAAGCATAGGAACAATGGAAACGAACAAACACTCAAAGTTCTAGAAATTGGTATCAGATCTAGATCCTTCAAGTTGATTAAACCAAGAACCTAAATGATTCCTGTGTTACAAGTTATGAGCATAGGATATGGGTCGTCTCTATGCTCATATAACAGAGTCAATTTTATAATCTGCGAACTTGACAATATCAGTTTCTTCAGATCAGTCAACTTGCTGTCACTCTCAATCGACTGCTCCTAAGAACTTTTCTATCAATTGTTGCTTCATATTATAAATTGTTATCAATACAACCAGGCTTAATCAATAAGTGATGAAAGTAGTGTTATTAGAAAATTATAAACATTACATGACTACGGTTTCAATTAGCCCAACAATGAAATTAGTTGCACATAATACAACTTTTATTGATTAAAAATATAGAATTCATGGCTCTAACAATTAAAACAAAAACTAGAGAGAAGAAGAAGTAACACTGATTGTTATGATATTCAGCCTTGAAGTCGACTTGAACTGCTTCTAAGTCAACTTGTTCTCCCTTGCAGCGCACTCGATCTCCTTTTTTTTTTGTTTGATTGTACTTGATCTTCCTTCGTTGATTCATTCTCTTCTTTTTCTCCTGATCTGATTGTCACTCCCAGAGATTGAGAGATATATGATTTCCGAGATCGCTCCTTCAACTTGTACATTCCAGCCTTTTTTATAGTCTCTTTTGCCCACATCTGCAGATCTCAAGCTCCTGCTTCTATCTCTTCACACGTAGGATATGATTTGAGTCGATCTTCATACTTGCCAAACCCAGGTTTTTATCTTTGATTTGTTGGTGAAGTTGTTATTGCAGTCATCTCATATCTGTTCCCTAGATTTTGCAGCTCACTTTGATTTGGATTTGGATGAGGATGAATCTTCAACTATTCTTATCTTTTAACTCCGCTGAATGCCAGTCGGCTGGTTTTGGAATCAGTCGACTGTATCGTGAATTCCGGAGATTCAAATTAGTCAGTCAAGTCGACTGTCTTTTGGGTAAGTCGACTGTATTGCGCAGCTTCGGAATCTCATCCTCCTCTGTTCAGTCGACTGTTGTTGAAGAACCAGTCGACTTGTGTTCTGTAGCTTCTTGTGTATCATCCTCACAGTCTGGAGTAAATCTTGAATCTGCTTCGTTTAGTTGCTTTTAGGCAGTTTCCTATGAAAAAGAGAAAAGAAGAGTAAATTACCACATATAGAGAATTTAAATGTCTAATTGTATTAAGATTATTGCTCCTAAATGTGGATATTATTGGGTTCATCATGCATCTTGACGTTGAAGAAAATATTGATCAAAACTTACAATTGCTTGGAGTATTCGGCAAAATAAATCCCGGCGCATAAGAAAACGACGTCGAAATAGAGTATCACCGTAGATAGGATTATCGGCAAAATAATCTCTATGAAGCCGTCTATTACCATCTTCTCTTTCCCGACGAATATACCAGCGGTGGTATGTAGCACGATTATCCTGAACAACTAACGACAACACATTCATCCGCTGATTAATAACCCTCGCTAGCATGTCATTCTCTTCGTCAAGAAGAATCCGGTGCGTAACTTGTAGAAGCCATTTATTGATTAGTGATTTGGTGTGGATTGTTTGGTTCACGCAAGGGAAGATGCACTTAAATAGACTATCGAGGGTAGGAATTTGGAGAAATGCTAAAGGGATACAAACAAATTGTGTTAAAGTTTGATTTGATGTTTGAAAAGACAAGATGTGACACCTTCTTGTTCACATGACATTTTTAAAATTTTGATTCCATAACTATGTGAAGTCCTTTTGACCGTAGTATCCTATGTTCAACCATATGACTAAAATGCCCTAATTAGCAAATGTCCCCATAAGACTGATAATAGTAAACACATCTTCATGTAAAGTCATAATACAAAATTTATATTACAAGATACACCATATCTATTCATCATACTCATTTTGTGTTTCAGGCACGAATTCAGGTGATTGAATAAATGATTCATAATAAGTATTGCTGTAGTCAAAATTCCTACGCATGCCTCGTCGAACCGACTGTGAAGGATGTTCTCCCGATATTGATCTCCGACGATCGACAACTTGTATTGGAATAAAGAACCTTAATACTGTGTCAGTTAGAATCAGCCGTCGTAATTGTGCTTCCGTATTAGTTAGACGCTTGAGCATGTTCTTGGTACAATTCCTCATGTTGAAAGATGTATATAGTAAAAAATAAATTTTTTTTTTGGTAAAGTATGAATGTTGGAAAACAAACTTACATAAGATTTTGAACCACGGGGTTCTAAATGAACAGGTTCTCGTGGATAACTTCTTGTAACTGTACCCCCGAAATACAGTGGAATTTCCACTATACAATCCCCGTAGTCCACAAGCTAATCTTGAATTGGTTGTGTGACGTACTCAGAAGGGGCCCAAAATTGCGGAGTAGGGAAGGGTAACTGTGTAGTCGGATCACTAACGCTAGCTGGTCCGATGAAATCAATATTTGCCACATGTGAGACTTTCTTCATTATAGCACCTATTGATACTTTGGACCAATACTTATCATATATACGTTGGGTGACTGGTTGGACCAATTGAGAAGCATCAATCGGTGGACATATATCATGTGCGGGTATTCTAAACATAACAACTGGTGGTTGTCTTGGTATTGCTATAATTCCAATCAATTGACGGTAACACCGATCACCAAGATACCAAACACCCTACAACATAATTTTGTAACATTTTTAAAAAAATAAACATTACATAAATAACTCGATGAATATTAATTTCTGGATAAATTGACAAATATAAACTATTACCTGCTCGCAAAACTGAAGAATCACTCGGTGGCGAGACATGATATTAGCGAACATGATATCATGCTCAACCTCATGTGAAGAGCGCAAATACGGTTGCCATATAATTCATGCAGAAGTTCGCATCTCTAATTGGTACCTAGCAATAGAAATATTATACCCAACTTGATCTGTTCTTCGGTACTCAATTTCACTTTTGTTCCAACGTGTTATTCTTGGCCTTTTATCAGCGGCCTGGACATCGTCGGCAACATTTCCCGTATTTACAGTGATTGGAACACATACATTTGTGTATTCATATCCCCAATACTAAGAATATAAAGATGTATTAATATCGAATATATAAATAATAAATCAAATTATTACAGTAATTAATAAAATTACCTCTAGTACTTGCCAGGAACCGTTGAAAGATTTAACCTTATGCCTGGAACAAGTATCCAGAGACATGTACAAGAGTGCCAAAGTTAGACCACCCCAATAAAAAGTGCCAACTTTAGTCAGATCTTCAAGAGCTGCAAGCCATCCAAACTTAATAACGGAAGCACCATTGGCGAAAAGGAATTCGCTCAAGAAGTAAACAAAAAATGCCCTTGCGACTCTCGCAGCGACCTCATTGTCGGTTTTTGCTGTCTCAATCACACTACTGTGGAAATATTTCTTCAGGGACGAACAACGTATTCCCTGAGACTTCCAATCATCGGAAGTAATTTCTGGAAAGAAGCAGGACTGTACAATTTCGAATGGATATTCCTCGTTATGACACGGTGGCTGATCGCCGATCCCAATGGATATTCCGTTAATATTGCCCAATCTAACGGGGTAAATCCTAACTCGCAACACGAAAGATGAAATGTGTGGGTAGTGTCCCACCACCTCTCAACCAAAGACTCGGTAATCTTATGGGATGATTTTTCGGTATCAGTTGTAAAAAAACTTTGCCAACCAGTGTTATCTATTATTTGTTTCATTACAGGGATACGAGAGCATATCTTGTAAGCTTTAATTGGACCATTCCAACTACCCCTAAAGTTACAGAACCCACCAAAAGAATTTTCAGTAACATTCTTACAGATATGAAATTCGTTGTCGACCACCGGTGTCCACATTGTTGGATCGCTTAAATTAACTTCATGAGTATCCGCTTTAGGTTGTTTGCCTCTGTTTCCATGATCAGAACTAGATACACCCTTTGATTTTAGCCTACCAATGAAACGTCGAATCGACATATTATTTATTTTGGATTTGAGAGTGGAATGATATAGAAAGATAGAAATATTCCTTCAAACCGAAACTCGTATATAGCAATATGTTGTTTGCTACTTAGCTTAATTCTCTTCATCTCAACGGCAATATATATGGCGAAGGGGGAAGACACAAAAGGGTAAATGCGTCAAAATTTTGAAGGGTGGCCGGCATAATTATTTTACATTTGATTTTTTTTTACTTTATCGCATGCGAACAAAGCACAAGCAAGCCTGTGATCAAATTTGTAGCCCGTAATTGATGGACGAAAGACGATTAGCAGTCCCACTAATTTTTTTATTTATAAAAATTTTAAAAAATACCAGCGACGACAGATCGTTCATCGTCCGGGAATAGGGGAAATTTCTCAAAAGCGTCGGACGAGAGATTATCTCCCGTCCATGCCAAAATTAAAAAAAAAATTTAAAAACCTCCAACGAGGGATTATGTTCCGTCCAACCCCTTCTTATTTTTTTAATCGACAGAAGATAAATTATGTTCCGTCCCAAACTTTTTTCGTCTGCAAACGCTGCGACGAAAGATAATCTTCTGTTTTAAAAAAAAACATGCGACAAATCGAATATAGCTCTGAACGACTACAGCGACATTCCTTTTTCCTATTTCCAATTGCTATATACCCAAAATTTAGCAAGCGACGACTACAGATGCTCTAATAAGAAGCACGAGCATACACATGCCAATACACAAACATATAGACACGAAATATATTCCAATATATATATATATATATATATATATATATATATATATGGCCCGCAGCTTCTAAATAGAATTGTTTGTATACTCTAGTTTAAGTATTATTTATTAACAACAAAAAATGAGAGATAAGAAGGAAACCATCTAGTCTATGTGAGATTTACACAGAAAGCAGTCACTGTTCCAGCAGAATCTCCAGGAACCATCTTGATTTGCATGCTAAAGTGGCCAAACAAGTAAGACCCCTTAGATTGAAACCCGGTTCCTAAAATAACAATTTTTACAAGATAAATGATCAGAAATGATTAGTGTGTGCGCTTATGTAAATGAAATGTGTGAAAGTAAGGGTACCGGTAAATTTGTCCAAGAAGAGCTGGATCTCATTGCCACCATTGAAGTGCTTGATGTGGTCAGAGGCCCAAGTGGGCATATAGTTCTTCTGGAACGGCACATTAATGGGCTTTCTTGGTACAGCAGCCATGACCATTGAGCTCAAACTGAGGAAACAGAGGGAGAGAAGTGCTTTGAAATGTGGAGGAGGAGAAGAAGAAGAAGAAGAAGAAGAAGAAGAAGAAGAAGAAGCCATTTTTATTTTCCACCAAGTTCCACAGGGAGAATGGGAGTAGAGAAGGAACTCAGGGTTTCAACTTCCAAGTGATGGTGAGAAGGGAGGAGGGAGTGTCAGAGGCCTTCAAGCAGAAAAGAAGCTAGGAGGAAATTTGGTTTAAAGCGCTGATTTTGCAACGGTTCTTACATTGGCACATTTTAATCCCTGTACTATCCAAATCATATTTTGCAAAATTAATTTTCAGACTTTCAGTTATATAAAGCAGGTAGAATATATATATATATTTTTTTGGATGAGAACACTTAGAGATCCAATATATCTTATAACATTTTGCTAAAAATACATAATAATTATCTTGACATGGAAAATAGTATGCTTACAAAAAACTAACAAAAGTAAACTTTAAATTGAAAATTTAAGTAAAACAACTACTTTTAAAATATTTTCTCTATAAAATGATAGGGTTTTCAATTAATTTAAATGGTGATGAGTATAAACTATAAAATGTATAAAATCAAGTCCAAGGGTTTAATTGACAACTATAGTCAAATAAGGGATCCTGGAAGAAAACCAGCCAAAAGCTTTTTGGGCTTAGCGTCATTGTCTGCAGTCAATGGATTTGATTGGTCTTTGTGTTGAGTGATAGGGTCTTTGTGTTGAGTGTGGAAAAGGATATAAAATTCTGCGATAGCTTTTTATATGTCTGATCTTACAAGTGTCACAACTTTGATAGATCACAGCTATAACTATGAGCTCTGCATCAATTACATCTATGTGCAGTGACTCTGGTGACTGCTTTCTTTGGAACTTTAATGCAGGACTCGGGGGGAGAGAATCCTGCTGCAATTTCTCTGATTGGTCACACATATCAAAGTGATAACATGAGATTTAATCACAATTCTAAACGACCTTAATATTTCGCCAGCATTGTAATTTTCTACAATCAAATAGTTAAACTTATAGATGCACGCATGGTTTAATACCTTCTGTTAATCTGACAAAGGAAAAGTGTCGTAGGCTCTACTCAAAAACATCAACGTTACGATATTCTCTCTGATGAAACACTGTGGCCTTTCCTTAAAAGAAAAAAATTAATATTTTGGACAGTTTTAGTGCTAGTTTTGAATGTGTTTGACATATCATTGTTGTGGGGTTTCTTAATTTGAACGAACACACTAATTTGTCATTTTACTATCCAAGTGTCAAGTACAAAAACAAACCATGATATTTAACAGTTTACGAGAACAATAAGCAAGCAAAGTGCCGTATTGTAACAGTGAAAGTTAATAGTGGAAAAAAAGTTAATTACAAATGTAATAATGATGTTCTTCAAATATACATTTTACAAACCATTTACTGAAGGCCTTTCTATCTATCCTTCCAAAAGTAAAATTATATCAAAGTTCATACCTATATGTCTGAAATACATGTGCATTTTATATGCCAAATAAACTACAAGTGAATGCTATGGAAATCACTCCCTTAATATTTAGTTCACTGGCGTAGCTTAAAAATTAAACAAGACTCTTTCGAATCCCCAAAAAACCACAAGAGGTTTAAGGCTTTTACCGCAAACCGCATTATGTCCATTTTCAATTACCGTAGGGGGAAGATAATTAATGATTTGTAAGATCTTATCCTCACAACCCACAAGAGATAACTTACTATCATCCTTGCAAACCTATATATATTTATCATCACCTAAATACAAGTCGATGAGAAGCTACTGAATGCAATATAAAAATTAAAGAGAACTCAGAAAGCAGAGACAGTTGAGATGGTTTGGACCATGTAGGTGAATAGCAGCAGCAACTGTAAATGGAGCTAAGACTAAGGGTACCTCGAAACAAAACTTAGATTGAGAAAATTAAAAAAAGCACAGATCCAAGCCCCCCAGATTCCTGACTTCAAATTACTTCTTGACCTTTTCAAAATAACTCCATTAACAAACAAGAAGCCTTAACAAGTACTGGTTCAATAAAGATATCTTGTCTGTCATGAAACCTGAGGTATTCTAATATTAAAAACTATAGAAGCAAAGATGATGCTGCTAACTCCGCAAGAATCATTCATTCCCTCCTAATAGTTTAGTGCTAAACACAGATCATGTTTTAGAGACAAATCCTTCTAAATCTACTCAAAGTAGCAAGTTGGTATCAATGTCCCATGTGCCCTCTGTTTCCTTCATTAAGCAAATACCCTAAACAAAGGTGGGTGACACTTCTGCAACAATCAAGTAGTCTCCAGTTCATTATTGCTCGGTTACTCCATTTTCTAGGATCCAATTTAGAGACTCACATTTTCAAATCCGGGTCCGGGTAGATTTTTTTAACTAGGACCCGGACCCGGTTCTTGCAAGTCTGGGTCCGGGTACGGGTAGTTGAGGACCCGACCTGATAGCAGCTCTAGTTATTCCAATATTAATCTATGCTAGTTAATACAGAATGGTCTATACATACAAAGAATGGCAAAAACAGGCTAATAAAATCAGACCTCAAAGCTTATGTTGCATATGTATTTAGTGAAGTGATATCTGGTAAGACTCTACTTCAAACATAGCCCTCTAAACAACCAGTGTTTGTTTTTTGGCTTGTATTTGATTTGAATATCTGCGAGTTAAAACAGAAAATACACATCAGATGAACACCATATGGGAAGGAGAAATCAAGAGTTACCTGGCGTCTTAAAGGAAGAATGTTCTACAAGTTTTAGATTTTGTGATGTCTAGGAATACACTAAATCAATGAAAATGTTCAAGAGAGAAATAAGAACTGACCTCGGAGTTCATACAGTGAATTGTAGTGCACATCAGACCAGAAACTCAGCCATAGCTCTACATCATAAATATAAAGAAAAGAAAGGAAATTTATTAAGCCTAAAAACTAGATAGAGAGAAAAGAAGGAATACATAACATGAGCATTGAGATAATTGCTTGTACTGGAACATAATGAGTAGAGATTTTTAGGTCAAGTCTCTCTACATAAGCAAAATTTAATCTCCGTGATACTTCAACAGTGTTAGTTCTGTTTTAGAGAGCTAAAATCTGACTTATGGGCCTTTGACTAGTTGGTATTTTAATGATTTACTTGCTATGTTCTAAGAAATTGCACTAGGAACTGATAAAAATAAATAAATTGATGCCTTCTAATTAATAAACTTTTCTTCACTTGAGCAGGATCTGTGGGGACAGCTCTTACCTCTTTGAGGTGTCTGGTTTCGTGGTAAGATTTCAACGAAACAGGTATCTTTAAAAGAAGTTAGAAGACAAATTTTTACTCCAAACTGCAAACGAATAATATTCAGCATTAGAATATATCTGTGCACATGAAAATAGGAAAGAAAACACTGCAGCAACCAAGTATACTGAAGATGCTAAAAAAATTAAAAACATTATAGTGATAATTGATAAAGTAAAGATATATGTGCTCTGAAATGTGAATGACACTCAAATAATTCTATTATAGCTAACAATATAGCCATCCATCCATGAGTATGGAAACTGTACTACTATGAGCCTCAATGATTGTGAAGTAAATAATATTGAGAACAGGTAGTTAAATGTTTTGATCTAAAGCTGTTATAATAACATAATCGCTTAAAATGATGATCACGAAGATGCAATGACAATTGGGCAAAATATATACAGGCACATGCTGATATTCATTAGCCTGATTGACATATAAATCATATGTCATGCACTTCTATTAGCTACACATTCAGTCTATTTAACTTGACATCATTGTGTAATAGTTTTAATTAAACCACTTTTTTTAGTTTCAAATAGAACTATATTTCAATTGGCATTATATTAAGATTTTGAAACCTTGTTCAACACTGGTTTTAAGTACATGTGCATGTTGAAGGTATGATATAAAAGGTTCAAGACTGAGCTAACAAGTAACAATAGGTTTGAAAGGAGCGTGAAAGGATACCCAAAATCTCAAAATTCATTTGTCAAAGAAGAGAGCATTGTTGTGATATGTATCGCCCTATACGATACGATCCAGGAAAAAATGAGACGTATCAGAGGACTGTATCGCTCCTATCAAAAAATCGTACAATACTCTAGTGGTATCGGCCGTATCACTATGGATCGTCCGACACACAATACGGAGATACGGTACGATGTAATTTTATTTTATTTTTAAAAGAGAAAAAACAAATTAACCATCTTTATAAAAATATACTGTAGCGCTATGTATCATCCAATACACAATACGGTGATATGGTACATTTTAAATCCATATTTTATCTCGTATCCCTTCTTTTTTTCCCATTTGCCCAATTCTTGAATCTTGATTGCTACGAAGTAAGAAGTTGTAAAACCTGAAATTGGATTACAAGAATAAGAAGTTTAGTTTTACTTGAGAATAATTATAATTATATAAAAAAGTAAAGGTTACAAACTTGCAATGCCTCAAATTTCCAAAATATTTATGATTTAAGGGTTTTGTAAGCTTTATAAACTTTTTGATTTTACCCACGGTGGATAGGGCACTGACTTTAGAAGGCCTTTCAGCTGACTATAGAAGGCCTTGGAATTGAGAGAGAGATGAATTCTGAGATGTCGGTTCTTTTCTCGATTGATAGAAGGACGGATTAGAAATAGTGTTTTCACCTAGCTCGCACAAGTGAGATGATTGCCTGCATTAGAGTACATAGTAGAGTTGGCAAGGTCTTTAGCACTTTTTTTTTGTCCATGCAATCCATATTATAAATTTGTTCGTATTTTTAAAGTATATAGTCTAAAGGTCACTAAATTGGCATTCTCAGTATGTGACAAAAAAACTACGATACATGATATGATACGATACACGATACGACACCAAAGAAAACGATACACGATACGATATACGATTTGACAGCTATGGAAGAGAGCAAGTAAAAAATTACTGCATCTGCTAAATCTGCACTTAAGCAGTTAATCACCTTATTCTGAAACTAACTTCAAGAAGATGAAGCCCGTTTAGAGTATAATCTAAAATAGTTTTGTTCAAAGCTTTAGATCCTTTGCATGATATTAAAAGTAATAGTAACTCATTATCCCAAATTTTGAGGGTTGTCAAAGATCAGTAACAGAATTTAAAAGTGCTAAACAATACTAACCCTATCAGCAGCTGCTTGCAATGTAACATGATCTCCCCACTCACCAGATCTGGAGAAAGTAATACATTGAAGAACAAATTCAGAAGTATACTCTATCATAATTACAACATACTTGTAAAATTTCATCAATAATAAATCTCATAAGCATCACAAACAAGAGATGTCTCATTTAGCAAAATATCCAATAAAGTAATATAAAGTAAAAAAATAACTGAAGAAGATTTCCTACTTGCACAATTTCCTACAGTAGCGCGTGTACTTCATTGGAACATAACCTTCATAAAAGGAGCGGAATTCTTTAAGCTGGACCATGAAAACAATAAACATTATGATGTGAGAGCACTAAAATAGTTATACATCACTATGAAATTGAAGGAAAAAAAGAGTAAAAAATAACTAAGCAAACATTGGGCATTATTCCAGCCTAAATCAAGTGAAGTTCACCCTATGTAGCACAAACACTTCTGTCATGAAGCCATTCCCATGTTGAACGTGTCTGACACTTCTCATGCATGTCCTTACTCCTTAATATATATAAAATTTTAAGATGTACGACACTTTTCTGAAAAAGACTTATTCACTTTTCTTTACACCAGTTCACTCTAATTAGTTATTACTTTCATACAGTCTATGTATCTCAACCAAAGTTATAATCTTGAATAGATTCCATTTACTATCGGAAAATTACTATTACTGTATGGAATATAGATCTCTTCTTTTGATTGTGTAGCTCAGAATTAAATGGCTGGATATCGTGTGAGTTACATTAATGGGACTAAATCGGTTAAGTAACATTTATTAATTGTATCTACTTCTTACAAATTTTCCGTGTCATGTACTCATACCTATGACGTCACATACCCATATTCAAGATTCCTAGATCCCTCCAGATTTTGACCCAAGAACAATTTTTGCATTATCAACACTTCTTGTTTACTTATAACCAGAACAAACAATCGGAGGTTATCCAGCACCGAGTGGAAAACAGTGAAGTAGAAGAATGACCTAACAAAATATTAGAAGTCTAAATTGAAACGATAATCCTCACACCATCCTCAAATGATCCAACTTGGATTCCCTCCCTTTAACAACTAGTTTTTAGAGGTGAGTTCTCCTAGATTCGTAACAATGGTATCAGAGCCAACCCCATACTTCCTAAGGCCTGCTAGAGGCTGGAATAAAATTACTGGTAGCCCCGGGCCGGGCCAATGTCGCTAGAGTGAAAGTCACCGAGGACGTCAGAAAGGGCTACCTAGAGGCTGGATTAAAATTACTGATAGCCCCGGGCCGGGCCGGGCCAGTGTCGCTAGAATGCCGCCAAGAACGTCGATTTATGGAAGCGTGGTGGAATGTTATGATCAAATTTAGTCCCACATCGATTATATGGGGAACCAATATTGGGTAGTTATAAACTTGGGTCCCCTCCCTTTAACAGCTAGCTTTTAGAGGTGAGTTCTCCTAAATTCGTAACACATCCTCACAGACAAAAGACGATAAAGCATAGTGGCAGAAAACGAGAATACAAATACCTGCTTAACAACTTCCTTCCTGATTTGTTTGTGATGGTCCGGTGATCTGTACAACTGGTCTGAGATTGCACTGAACTGCACGAACAACATAAAAGTAATAATTATAATAGAAATACATGAAAAGTTTAATTCAATTTTTAAAATAAGCATAGGCATGCATAGTTAAAACTAACGGAAACACAAACCTGACAATTTCCATCGCCAGAGACCTTCACTTCAAATAAATTATAGGCATTTAACCTAGCAAATTATCATTACAAGTGATTATGATAATTAGACAAATGATAACAAACTAGAAAGAATGAATTATTATGATTTACGGATAAACATATGTGGTGTTGCTGAAAACACGGAAGTCGCATTTTTCTATTTTGACTAAAATATGCCGAGTGGTATTGTTTTAACTTTTAAGAACTGAAAAATACTTAAAATGGCTATAAAGCAGGATGAGATCATAAGTCTGTATTTTGGATGATATAATACAGACGAGTTAAGTAAAGATTACCAAAATTCATGATAAGAGAACAATTTTTGGAAGAAACTTAGATAAGAGCAGTAAACAGACACAGCCATAACAGAACAAGTGTGTGTTTATGTACTAACAGTCTAACACACATCCGCACATCCGTACTTATCCCCAAATATTTATCATTATATCAACAGAAAATATACTTCAAGTATATTCACGGAAAAGGTCTCTCATTTTGTTTTCAGAAGAGCAATTGGAAAGTAATGGTTTTGTTTATTTACTATAATTTTTTTACCAAGTAACTGGAAGAATATATGATTACACTATTACATGCATGCGCATTTACAGACACTAAAAAAGGGACTGTCTTACAAAACAAAAAAGAACAAACAGTGGCTACATTACGACTATTTTAGGGCATTTCTTTCTTATCGACCAAATTTGTTGGTGTTGTTAGACCTTCAACCCTAGTGTGCGTGCATGCGTGCATGTGTGTGTGTGGGTTGTGTTAAGAGGAGGTAAAAGAACATTCGGCACTATAGGGCCAGAATGTTGATTTTGACACCATATTTTGTTGTGGCTGTTAGACATTCATCCCAATCTCTAAGGATTAACAAGGATAACTTAGCAGCAATCTGTTAACGATAATGTTGTAATTACCCCCTTGGACCCTCTAAAAAATCAAAACAGAGAACAGAAAAATCTAAAACTGACACAAATAAATAAATGAAATGAACAATAAGGTTCCTGTAACTAAGAAGTACGACATGATGGAAATGGAGATGGACTATTAAAATTATTTGTGCAAAAACAAGTTTACCTTTGACGGAGCCGGTGATAATCATGACTGACATTACTTTGCTTTGGAATAAATGTGTTGATGTAGGGGAAATGCTGCATGATAGAAAAGGTTATCAAAAGAGTAAAATATTTTACTGTTAAATAGATACCGCATTCATTAGAAGACCTTTATCTACCAAGAACGAAGCTCGGATCAATGAACAGACAAACACAAACCAGAAAGTAATTGTGCAATGAAATGGATACAAAATGCAATTAAATACAAAAAACTAAGTACAAGGACCAAGGAAAAACAGATTATTGAACTACACTCCAAAGAACATATAATCATCGTACGATTGGGAGGTCCAATATATACATCAAATGTCCAAAAAAAACATACAATAACAAAATTGTTGGGTCCTCTATTTTTGTGTCTCTATGCAATTAATTATGTTGTGTGGCTTAATGTTAGACTCTCTGTATTCCAATTGCTCTAGAATTGTCGATTGGTGTCTACCTTTGTTGTAAGCCTTCTATTTAAGAGTTGCATAAATGCTCTGATTTATTCATATATCTCTTGGTTGTTTTTGTGTGAGTGAAAAGCAACTGTTGTGTGTGTGTGAGTTTATTGTTTGCATATCCTTCTCTTTACAAAAATACTCTTTGTACGGTTATCAAAATTTACTCCTAAGACTTACACTAAAAAAATATGTACTTTAAGAATATTTGAGCTCAAAAATAAAATATCGAAGGTTTTCTAATATCTTCCATCGTATTACACACAAGAAAATTAAGACATATGGAAATAAGCATGTCCCTGAGGTAAACAACCATGCAATATCTAGTACAGCATTAGTATTAATGGAAAGACCAAAGAATTTTACAGCGACAGAAGACAGCTCTGAGAGACGTTTTTCAGCTGCACCCTTTAAATCAGCACATTTTTCAGAGAGAATATTTGCAATCATCATGTCATTGTCGGTATCACCCTCTTGTCTGCTCATAGTAGTAGAACTAGAGCAGACAGCTTCATTCCCGATTAAATGCGTCATAATGCGTGGTCTTATGCTCAAAACAATGTCACCAATTCTTCCTGCCCAACAACCGGATGTTACGAATGCCACTTCTCATTGCAAAACATCAAGAATACTTACAACGGAGTCAAAAAAGAAAAACCTATCATCTCTCTAATTCTTCTGAACTAGACTATTAGCACATTTCCCTTTGCCATTTTCTTCACAATTTTTAGTCATTAAAGCATCATCTTTTCCCCTAATCTTTCGTTGCCATCAAGTTCTAGTATAATGTAACATTAACTTAACAAATAGATAAAAAAACACATGGAATACACGTGTATATTACTTTCAAGTTGAAGTGGAGGAATGTAGAGTGTAACCTATAGTCTCAGATCCTATTTGGATATGGAGGTTAGTGGAGGTGACTTGTCTACTTGTAGATATCTAAATTTTGATCCGTTTGGATAATATTTTGAAGGTACGATACCTCTCTTTTTTCACGTCAAAGTTAAGATAAAACGTAAGTTATGGTAGAGAACCAAACTCCAATTCAACCAAATTTATTTTTTAAAGCCAAAATGGAGGTACAGGTATGCAACCTAGATTGCAAACCTCTACCTTCGCTTAAAAATTACCTATAGGTATCCTGCATTTATATTCAAACTGGGCCAGAATACCTGTACCTCCATTTTTAGAGATAACTACACTTATCTAAATTTAGAGGTAAAATAAACAGAGATAACATAACTCTAAAATATGATATGATTAGGTCAACAGTTACAAAACTACACAGATACAAGTCGCCTTCACTAACCTCCAGTTTTCTCCACCAAACTTTTTTTTATCAGAAATTGCTGAGAATTAATCATCTAATGTTCGTTGTTCGAGATTAAGCCATAAACCCTAGACATTCAAGATTCCCGACATTACATCGCCAAATTCCTCAAAATAAACCAAACAGATCAACAATCAAAAACAGAGAAATGATCGGATGATGAAGAAAGAACGATTACCGGCGACCGAGAACGAGCGATTCGCGATCGTTGGCAAAGAGGCGAAGAAGATGTACGGCCAGAGAGATATTTTTCTGAATTTTATTTTTTTAAAATTATTAGTATTAAATATTGAGAACGGGACGAAAACCCCATGGATTTTCTGCTTCGTTGGTATTGAGAAATAAATGCTATTGGGATCGCCACTATGATAGCGAGCGACCCCACTGCAACTTGTTGGTGGGCCACCGCTATCTCTGCAATTTTCATAATGGGCCGCATACTGGGCTCACACCAAACCCAAACTTAAAGGTTGGATTTTATATATTTGGGCCGGGTTGAATTTACTACTCCGCACTATTCTTTGTTCACGGCTCTCTCTTTGGCTGAATGACTGTGGCTTTGGTTAGGGTGATTGAGAGTGTTATTTGCGAGTATGTAGGAGAAGAGGAGGAGAATGATGGGTTCGGCGGATGTCTAAATCTGGCCTGATTTACTTCGGGTGAGGTGCGCGTGTCGTAGAGGCGGTGCACGAACCTAATTTGACGTACATAGTCTGTACTGGTCATATTGCATCATGTTTTATTTACTATTTGTAGTTTGTCTTTTAGGTCAGTGCTCTGGGTTTGTTTTGTTAGAGCATCCACAGTGGTTTGCTGTATTTGTCATTTTGCCAAAAATGACAAAATAGCAGCCACATCAGTTTGCAATTTTGCCATTTTTTTGGGCAAAATAGTTGCAGTAGCTTCCCATATTTGAGAAACTGTTTGGCAATTTTTAAAATATAGAGGACGGAACATGTTGTTCTGTCCCTAGTTTTTTTTTTTTTTTTTTTTTTTTAATATAATCAGATGACACAATATGCATCGTCCATAATTTTTTTGTATTTTTATTTATTTTTATTTTTTTTATGAATCATACGGAACAAGTTTTTCCGTCCTTTAAAAAAACCGAAAACAGAGATCGGACGGATCATGTTGTCCTGTCCGCAGCTCAAAGTTGGCAAACAAGATAACATGTCCGTTTGTAAAAGAGATGTCACTATCACAATGTGTTCAAGGCACTAATCAACTTGTGAACACTAATTAATTAATGACTAGTATTTAACACGTGCGTTGCACGTTTTAATTAATATATAGTTTGTAAACTAATATAATATAACACTTGTTAATATTTTTTTTTTTAAAGTAATATAAATAAACAATATATTGGGAAGGTTTGAGTTGTACGTGTAATGCACGAAAGATGGTAGATTTAAATAAAGTAAAAAGTTGGAGTAATAAATGCTTTTCTAATTAATACCCATTTAAACGTGCGTTGCACGGATTGGGTTATGGACTAAGGCCTTCTCCCATTATAGTAGTAGAGATTTATTATTATTTTAATCACTAATTAATTAACTAATGATTATTTAATAACTAACAATATTTTAATTTTACTAAAAATTACAAAAATACCTTTCGGACGGAACCCGATAATAATTTTTTATTGTTTTCCAAATTATAGCAAACAATCGATGTGCGCACCCTCCTTATATGTTATTTCTCAAATTGCCATTTATCGTATTTAAGCAAAATTCTTGTGGATGCACTTAATTTCTGATTAATGAAACATGGTGACTATATTCAATCTTTTCTTTCAAAAAAACAATTTGGGTGTACCGCTGCCAATGTTTGGATAGAGTAGAGCTCACATTCCAAAGAGAAGGGCACGGTGTTTTGTACCAGCTTGGTTGGCATTCTGCTCCTAGCGGTTCTCAAACGTCGTAGTCTGAGGCGGGACGCTAGCTAACTTCATGCCAAATGCAGAGTCAAGCAGGTGTAAGACACTGATGCAAGATGCGCAATTTGAGTCATATGCTAGTCGGGTCGTGCTAATAAAAGGTTTGCATTTTTATTATTTTTAGTCATGGGCCAAAAAGTCAGGATTGTCCTCCTATGGACTTCGACAGTACATGGATCGCATGTCATGGGCTCACGAAAAAAATATTAATGGGAGTCAAAGCTTCTAAAATTAACAAATGACCCAAAAAATATCTTAATTAATTTTAAGTAGAGAAGCTATGTAAATAATCTGGTTCTGAGAGTATCTCCAGTCGTTTTTGCTATTTTGACAATTTAGCAAAATAGCAAATGGCAAAATAAGTGTTTTGCTCCAATCGTCATTTGCGAAACATGTTCCATCCGAGATGACTTTTTTAATTTGTCGAAGGATTTGAATAGTCATTAGGGATTTAATTAATTATTAAATTAACACTTAAACATAATTTAATTAAGAAAATTAGTTAAATTAGCATTAAATGATTGGAGTTTGGGATAGGCAATTCTCAAACGGGACATGTTGTCCCGTCCGATCGCCTTTTTTTTTTCTTTTTTTTTTGGTGGGGGGGGGGGGGGGGGGTACAACATGTACTATCTGATATCAACATGTACTATCTGATATTTTAATTTTTTTTAAAAAAACCCTCCGACGAAACAATAAGATCCGTCAGATTGTTGTAAAATTTTTCAAAAAAATAGAGACGAAACATGCTGTCTCGTCTGCTATATTTAGTAATTCCAAATCCGTTTGTCAAATATGAGAAGCTATTGTTTCTCGTTTGCTAAAATTTAGCAACATAACAAACAATTGCAGCGCTCGTTTCTCAAACTTTTTGTCATAATGGCAAAATAGTATTGGATTAGAGATGCTCTAAGAATAATAAATTTACTACCAAGTGGTACTCTTTTTAATTTATCACTACCAAGTGGTACTCTTTTTAATTTATCAGACTAGGTTTCTTAGAGCATCTCCAACGGGCCTTCATTTAGTCTCCAACAGGGCTTCAAAACCCCCTTCAAAATGAAGGAGAGCAGCCAACGCCTTCATATTTGAAGGCTTGGGAGAGAGCCTTCAAAATACTATTCACATTTTTAATTTCCATTTTACCATTTTTTATCTTAACATCTTTTTAAGAATCCCTTCCATATCCTTTAATTAAATGTGTAGCTATATATTTCATGAATGTATCTTATAAAATATTAATCCAAATTTTATTATTTTGGTACTGTTGGAAATGTCTCGACGATACTTTTAAAATGAGATCAAATTTGAATATTTTTTTATCGTTTGAAAAAAATAATTGATACAATAGATTTTTTAGTTATTCTGTATTAGCTTAACATATTCTCCCGTTATATAGTTAAGATTATTTAGTAATTTTTAATGTTATTGGAATTTGCTATTATGTAAGTTGTTTTTCCTGTTATTGTAGTTTATTGTTATTGTATTAGCTTATCTGTATTTTTTTTCTTCTTCATTTTGTACTTTAAATTTTAATTATTATAATTCTAAATTTTCTATTTCTGTCAAAATTTAATATTAAATTATACTAAATTATAAAAGTTATTTGATTAATGTTAATTTACTATTTCATTCATAATCTAGACAAAGTGATAACTAAATAAAATTAATCATTTTATTAGGAAATTTATAAGAGCATCTGCAGTCGTGGGCTAAATACCCAAATTCTGGAAAAAATTTGAAAAAAAGAGCTGCAGTCGTCGTCCAAATTTACAAAATTTGGGTGTACGATGAATAGTGCCATACCAAATATAGCAGACGATTTGGCAAAATGCAAAATATAGCTAACGGTCAATTTTCTTTCGTCCCTGAAAATTGACGAAGGAAAATATCCCGTCGCTTTGATTTTTTTTAAAACGGACGATAAACAATGGGGCGTCGTTTATTATAAAAATAATAATAAAAAAAAAATGTCAGAGACGAAGCATTATACATCGTCAATTCTATTCCGCTTTTGACCAAAATTTTAGGACGGTAGATTAACTACCGTCCCAGGCCTGTTTCCATTTTTTTTTTGTCTTTTAGTGCTTTAAAAAAAAAATTAAAAAAAATTTGGAACGAGAGATAATCGATCGTCCGGCTATATTTTAGCTTTCAGCGACTGCAGCGCGCAGGCATATGTTCTATTTCCAAAAGCCAAATACTCAAAATTTAGCTTAGAACGACTACAGATGCTCTAAGTCATTAATAATCACTAAAAATAAAATTAATCTAATAATGTTATAATTGAAAATATTTATCCTGATATTAAAATAGTTTTCAATTTTATTAGTAATACAATTAATATATAGTTTATTTTAGTTTAATTAAAAAATTGAAAAAAATTTGAACAAACCAATTTTGAAGGAGCATGGTCAGAGTTGATGAGCCTTCAAAAAGAAATATTTTTTTGAAGGCCTTCAAAATGAAGGTGATTATTGGAGAGATGCTATTATAAGTTATAACTTTATCTATACTATTTTCTGTTAAAAATTTATAAAATAATATTCAGGAAGCAATTAAAATATAAAATTGGTGCAACTATTTTCATTTTGAACAGAAGAATAAAATAAGGAACTACATTATTGCAATTTGCATGGAGAAGTATTAAATTATCAGCTGTCAATATTAAAAAAAAAATTCAGGTCGGACCCGTGGGTCAACCCGGGTCGAAAAAGTCATAAATCCAACCCGCTCGGCCCGTTGACCAAGTCAAACCTGCCCA
Source organism: Hemerocallis citrina (assembly GCA_017893485.1). Taxonomy (NCBI): domain Eukaryota; kingdom Viridiplantae; phylum Streptophyta; class Magnoliopsida; order Asparagales; family Asphodelaceae; genus Hemerocallis; species Hemerocallis citrina. The sequence goes on from JACEHZ010000293.1 coordinate 1,575,704, forward strand.
TCCACCCGTGGGTTGACCTGCGGGTTTGGACCCGTTTGAAACGTTCGACCCGTGCAGGTTAAACGTTACCCGCGGGTCGAACAGTTGGTAGACCCGTTGGCTGGTTTTTTTTTCTTCCTTATAAATACCCCCTTAATTTAATCTAAAAATTTACACACCTTGCTCTATTACTTTCTCTACTACTACTACTCAATTCGATCTCAATTCAATCATGTATTTTCAACAAAAAAATAAAAAATTTCGATCGTATCGAATTATGTTGATTCAACTCTCAACTACGTCTGCTTCAACTCTTCCAACAAAGAAGTTCTCTCTCTCTCTCTCTTTTTCAAGTTTCAACAACTACCGGACTACCAACTTTTCTCTACTTTTATTTTCTTTCTCATTTCTATATTCGATTATCCGCAAAATATGATATCAAAATTTCACAGCCCTCTTATTGTCTTGAATTTTGTTGTAGTTCTAACTTTTTGTATTATATTTATTTGTTGGTTTTTTTGTTTTTCTCTCTCTAACCCTCCTATTGTTTTTTAGATTTTATTTTTAACATATACCTCCTAGATTTTTTATTATTATTTCACATACACTAGTAAAACACTATAAATCTTTTTTTTCACATACACTATTACCATGTCTACATTACAAGGTAGCGACCGTGGCCAAAGTGGACAAAATTTTACTGGTACTTCACCTCGGCCTTCAATAGTCCTACATGTAGAGCCCGAAATTATACCGAATCACATGGTAGGAGCTGACGATGTCCTTCCATACGACATAGAAGAAAAAATGCATAATGTTGACACACAAACACAACAAACCGAACTCACTAGTAGTAGAATAACTAGGGGAGAAATAAGTGATTGTCACAGATTTTATAACTATATCCCCGATGAGATTAATTTAGATGTAGGATATAAGATTTGTAGACATTGTGACAAGAGTTACAAATAGAAGAAGGGTCAGGGAATATGTACAATTAAACTACACATTTTAAATGTACACAAAGATTAGTACAAGACCAACATGACCAATAAAAAATCAACCCTAGGAACGGACAAATAGATAGCCAACCCTATGATCCCGAACTTATTCGTCAGAAACTGTCCAGACTAGTTATTAAGGATGGACTACCTTTTTTCTATTCCGAGAGTAGGAATATAGAGTCTTTCAACCAAAATGCACTTGTTAAGATAAATCAGAGAGATAAAAATTAACAATACTGATTATTGAAGTGAGAAATAACTGAGTACAATATCTCTTATATATAGGAATGAACCTAATACAAAATTAGCCCAATACCCAATATGGGACTATAATATCTAACACCCCCTCTCAAACTCGTGGTGGGTCAAACAGTGTGAGTTTGCCTACTAAATATCGAAATCTCTTAATAGTATGAGATTTGGTGAAGAAGTTTGCCGTCTGTTGTGATGAGATAATAGAATGAAGAGAAATGGTCCCTGCTTCAAAGCGCTCATGAACATAATGACAATCAATCTCTATATGCTTTGTTCTCTCATGAAAGACCGGGTTGCTTACAATGTGTAGTGCACTCTGGTTATCACAATGAAGAGGAGTAGGTCGTGAAAGAGTGACACCCATATCTGTTTAAAGCCAATGAAAATGAACAATCTCTCTAGTAGTAGCTGTCATTGCTCTGTAGTCAGCTTCGGTCGAAGAACATGCAACAACTGCTTGTTTCTTACTTCGCCATGAGATCAGTGAGTCACTAAGAAATAGACAGAAATCGGTGGTAGACCGTCTGGTAGTAGGATCACCTGCCCAATATGAATTAGAATATGCACTCATTTCTAGTTTGGATATAGTAGGCATGAATAATGAGTAAGTAATAGTGCCCCAAAGATATCTGAGAATCCGAAGAAGAGCACCGTAGTGAACTGATGTAGGAGCAGAAACAAACTGACAGACAATGCTAACTGCGTGAGCAATATCGGGTTTGGTCATGCATAAGTAGACAAGATGTCCGACAATCTGTCTGTATCTAGTAAGATTAGAAAGGAGCTCATCATCAGTGGGACGAAACTTCACATGAAGCTCTAAGGGTGTATCAGCTGATCGACTATCAGAAAGGCATGCAACGGAGATAATATCTGATGTGTATTTTTGTTGGGAGATGAGTATCCCCCGAGATCCATGAGCAATCTCTAGGCCTAAAAAATAACGTAGTCTGCCAAGATCTTTCATATGGAACTACTAATGAAGGTATTTCTAGGTGGATGTAATGCTCACAGAGTCATCCCCAGTAATGATCATATCGTCAACATAGAGTAGTAGAAGTACCCTCCCCTGTGGTGATGACCGCATAAACATAGAATGGTCCTGAGAATTCTGACTAAAACCATCCTTGGTGATGACAAGGCAAAAATACTCAAACCAGGCTCGAGGGTCCTACTTCAAATCATATATAGCCCGACACAACCGACAAACATGACGATGAGTAGGGAGGCCAAGAGGAGGATCCATATAAACAACCTCAGATAAGATACCATGAAGAAAAGTGCTCTTCACGTCCATCTGGTATAACGGTCATTGGCGGATGACTGCAACAGCAAGAAGGGTGCGAACAGTAGTCATCTATACAATGGGAGCAAAGGTCTCATCATAATCAATGCCATGCTTCTGAATAAATCCCCGGGCTACTAGACAAGCCTTGTGCCGCTCAATAGATTTAACAGGTTGATATTTGACCTTGAAGACCCACTTGAAGCTAATAGGCTGAACACCCTCTGGCAGAGGAACAACATCCCAAAAGCCATTCTAATCAAATGCACTGAATTCCTCTACAATAGCTTTCCTCCATTCAGGATATTGAATTGCATCTTGATAGGTTCTGGGCTCACGTGTAGAGTGTATAGCAGTGAGATATGCATGAAACTGTGGTGAGTAGGAAGCTAGGGTGGTAAAACCAAACTGGTCAGAAGGACCAGTGGCATCAGGTATATAACGTGCTGGAGGAATACCAGAAGTGGAATGGGTAGACTGAAGAAGAGGTGGTGGATTGGCAGAATGTGGGGGTGAGGACGGTGGAGTAGGTGCATGTGTCGGTGGGGAACTAGGTGGGGTGGGTGCTGGATGTTGTGGGGATGCAGGTGGTGTTTCGGTAGGGGGAACAACAGGTGTAAGGATAGCAGGAGATGTGTATGGAGCCAGAGGAGTGGGATCAAAAGGAATGTAGGAAGATGAAGTCGGGGGGCTAGCAACAACTAGGGAATCGAGAAATCTAGTATCCTCGGGGGGAGTCAGGTAGTAAGGGGAGTCTTCCACAAAGGATACATGTCGAGAAATGCGAACACAACCTGCTGATGGATCAAAACAACGATAACCTTTGTGTTCGGGATAGAGACCTAGGTGAACGCACTTAGCAGCACGAGGAGAGAGCTTCGTGCGCTCATTAGGAGGGAAAAGGACGTAACAGGTGCACCCAAAGGTATGGAGCATACTGTAGTCGGGAGGTGAATGATAAAGAGCCTCATAAGGCATCGTACCAGCTAGGACAGACGAGGGAGTAATGTTGATGAGACTAACAGAGGTCATGATAGCTTCAGCCTAGAAAGAACGAAGAGCGGAAGAGGAGAGTAAGAGAGCATGAGCCATCTCAAGGATGTGATGATGCTTGCGTTCAACTACACCATTCTGCTCATGTGTGTGAAGACATGATTGCTGAAAAAGGGTGTCGTAAGACTGAATGATCGATCTCATAGTGGTGGAAGTGTACTCACGTGCACCGTCCGATCGAAAATTCTTAATGCGCACACCGAACTGAGTGTGAATCATAGTTGTAAAGAACCGGTAAATATCAGGTATCTCAGATCGCTGACGCATAAGAAAAATCCATGTATGTCTAGTGAAGTCATCAATGAAGGAAACATAATAGAGATAGCCTTTCCACGAAGGTACGGGAGAGGGTCCCCATATGTCAGAATGAACAAGTTGAAAAGGATGAGTGGTTTCAGAAGTGCTTTTGTGACTAAAGGGTAGGGCAATGTGTTTGGCCAAATGATAACCCTGACAATCAGATAAATGTTTAAAAGTGAGAGAACCAAGGGCACCACTGCGAGCTATAGTCTGGATTCGTGATGCGTTACCTAAACGTCTGTGCCACAGATCAGCATCAGAAGAAACAATACCGGCAAAACTAGAAGGAGAGTAATGTGCACAAAGAAAATCTAGATAATATTGACGACCCTGACGACTAGCACGTCCAAACTCCTCACCGGTGGATGAATCAGTAATAGAACAACCTAAAGAGTCAAAAGTAACGACAAGGCCACTATCGCACAACGCAATAGAAATAAGATTTATTGATAAATAAGGAGCACAAAGAACATATGGTAATGTGATAGTGGGAGAGCTAATTGTCCCTGAGTGTGTAATAAGAAGTGGTGAGCCATTAGCTGTGTGTAGAGATGGAGAGTGAAAGGGAAATGCTGTGTAGGTGGTAAATAGTGTCTGATTACTAGTGAGATGATGTGATGCACCAGAATCTAAAATCCAGAACGAATTCATACCGGGAGTGGCAGAAAATGCAGGAGTAGAGGAGCCAGCATTGATAGACTGACCCATGAATTGTGGTTCCAGCTGAGTGAGGCAATACTGAATATAAGCCCAATCAGCAAAAGACGGCAAGGCTGGAGTGACGGGCATGTCCGAGGATGTGAGGGAAGAAGCACCGCGAGGAGAAATAAGACTAGCGCTGCTGTGACTGAGAGCACAATGTGGAGGAAGATGCTGCTGGTGTCTGGATCGAGGTGGGGAGTAGGGCGGTGCTATCGGTGGCAGAAGTAGATGTGGGGCAGGGTGAGGAATGATGTTGGGAGAAGGTAGGAGGCCGGAGGCAGACTAAAGGTGGCGCTGTTCTTTTTGAATCTGGAGGAGGAACGAGAGGTGGTTGTAGCAGGGAAGTCGGTGGAGGCGGAAATATGTGGAAGAGACCGAGATTACATCCAGTGGTAGTAGTAGTACCTGTAAATATATTTTAAATTTTGATTTTTTTTTTGTATATTTTTTAAATTTTGATTTTTTTGATTTTTTTTTTTAACAGAAAAAAATGGGTTTGTGGGTTTAGGGTTTGGAGATGGGGGGGGAGGGGGGATGGGGGAGGTGAAGATCGGAGGAGTTCGAGGAGGACGGGGTGGTGGGGGCGGCGGGATGTGGGAGAGGTGGAGAAGGAGGACGGGGGGGGGGGATTTGAATTAAGCTTAGGGGGATTTGAAGATGTTGACGAAGGGAGCTTCGGGGGATTTGAAGATGCCGACAATGAACATGATTGATTTGAAGGTGTTGACGAAGGGAGCTTCGGGGGATTTGAAGATGCTGACGGTGAACAGGATTTTTTTGAAGATGTTGACGAAGGGAGCTTCGAGGGATTTGAAGATGCTGACGATGAACATGGTTTTTTTTTTTTTTGGCTGTTGGAATTTTAGGGTTTGATGGAGAAATTCAAGAGAGGAAAATTTTATATAACTGGCTCTGATACCATGTTAAGATAAATCAGAGAGATGAAAACAATACTGATTATTAAATTGAGAAATAACTGAGTACAATATCTCCTATATATAGGAGTGAACCAAATACAAAATTAGCCCAATACCCAATATGGGACTATAATATCTAACATCACTAAATCCACATTTTAGAAGAATTCCTAGAAACACACTAACGTCCGATTATTTGAAACTTTACAACGAAATGAGAGACGCTTTAATTGCACTCTTTTATTCTTTAACTTGTAGAGTATCGTTAACTTCCGATTGTTGGAAAGGTTGTAACGATATTCCGATGATGGGATTAACTTGTCATTAGATAGATAGTGATTGGATGATTCAAAAGAGAATCATCTCACTTGGGGCTTTGTCATATCCCCATAGTGGACTAGTAATTACAATACGTATTTTAGAAGTTTGTGATTTATATCATATTCGTGATAAAATTTTTACTATTAGTTTTGATAATACATTTAACAACAATACTTCAATTAGTACATTAAAAACACAATTAGCTCCTCCATGCAATAAAATTTTTCATGTTAGATGTGTGTGTCATATTTTAAATTTATGTGTATAACATGCATTAAAAGTAGTCGATTCATATATAGTTGCAATTAGAAATTTTGTACATTTTATTGCTTTGAGTGGTCATATGCTTCAAGAATTTAAATTATGGTGTAAAGCTAGAGGAATACATTTTAGAAAATTTCCTAAATATGTTAAACACCGATGGAACTATACTTTCGATGTACTAAATGTTGTTACTCAATACAAAGATATTATAAACAATTTATCTCTTGCAAAAAATATGGAAAATTTTCAAACACTACAACATATATGGCTTTCTACAGCGGATTTAATATAGCATTTAAGTGTTAATGTTGTTGAAAGTGATCAATAATAGCATTTCTAAATAAAATGCTATATTTTAGTAATTTTAAAATTTACTGTTAGCTACAACAGCGTTATTGAAATGCTATACTTTTTACAGCGTTTTAAAAACGCTGTAGTATCCAAAAATAAATTGAATAGATAGGGGTAAAATAGAAAATTCCAACTAATCCAATTTCATCTCAAATCAAATCCCCCGATCCAAACTTAATACCATTCCGCCTTCCTCCACAAACCCTAGTACAAATTCCCCCAACCACAATGTCCCCACCCCCGCACCGTCGACCCCCTTGCGTGCTGCTCACCACTGGGCCACTGTCGTCCTCCCCCTGCGCCTGTCGAAGTCCGAATCCCCAATTACGTCGTTCCCCGGCCACCCCTGCACCATCGACCCTCTTGCGCCGCCGCTCGCACTACTCCACCATCGACCTCCTGTGCTCGCCAATTTCTCCCATTCGCCCATCTTCTTGGTTGGTACTCTTCTAACCTCCTAATTCCTCATAATGAATACACATCCTAAGTGTAATGTTTATTGTCTAGTTCTTGTTTTTTGTTCGTTTGTTTGTGTGTGTAAATAGATTCATGCTTAGGTTGCCTCGCATTTACATCTCTCTCATTATATTATTTCACATTTTTCTTTTTGAATATGGTCAATTTATGCTAAACATATGCATATTCATACTACGTGTAAACTTTCATCACGAGTGTCACTTGTATTATATTTAGCTAACTGTATTCCAGAACATCTTTATAATTCTTCAAATATGTGTGAAACTTAGAAGGATTTTATTTATAGGGAACTTTATTTTGTTATATTTTCATTTTCGATGTGAAACACCATGATTTTTTTTATAAAAGTAAATTATTGTTAAGATTCAAGAAATTTGGAGGGGGGAAACTAGTATTCTTACTCAATATCAGTTTGGTTAGTTTCAAGTTTTAGGCTCAAATCAGAATGATAATTTTACTGCATATAAACAGAAATTGTTCACCTTGCATTGCACTGCACAGCCTTGCATTGCAGTGCAAGTACTGGTGGCGATCAATGAATGAGTCGGATTTTAAGCCAAATGGAGTCTGAAATGGGAAAATAGAAATAAAAGATAAACATAACTGCAAGTGATTTTATCGGTCTAAGCATTTGTAAGCTAAGCCTTTTTTAACCGTACAAAAGTGAATGTTACAACATCTTATTGTGGGTGGCTCTATCAAATATTCACTGGATAATATTTGTTTTATGATTAATTTTTTGTTATAAAAAAGCCATTGCTATTGATCTAACTATCGATCATCTAATGAAATAAAACAATTGTTAGAGCATCTCACATGTGTTGGGTATTCGAGGGATCACTAAGGTGATCAACTCCCTTATAACACTTGCCACTCATCCACAACCAATCACTGTTTCAGGTCTCTCCATCCACCAAAATGCACACACATCATAGCTGAATATAGCAAATTAGGAAAAAAATTGACTACTACAACAAATTTTATAAATTGAACCAACTTACAAAATACTTGTTACACATGCATGGTCTAATATAAAGGGTGGTATAGGGTTATATAACAACTCGAAATTTTAACTTGCTAGGAAAAAGAAGACTTCAAATTTGAACTATAGCTTTACCATAACTACCATAACGACTGGGAAAGCTCAAAAGATCAAGTCAATTAGACACATTTTGATGTTGTCAACGGGAACATATTACCCAGCCATCATAGCATATCATAAACCCAAAAAAAAAAATTGTTTACAGAGAGATCTAATTTATCATTAGTGGCACCAAAAATAGACATGGAGCCTTAAAAACATGATTCTTTAAGTAAAGAAGTTGCATTCCCACTTCTAACATGTGCCACCTTTGAAGTCTACTTGCAACAAATTGTTGCAATTTTATAGATTTTCACACATTTATGACTCTGTCTCATAATTAAAAACAAAACCATATGCTAAGCTCGTTTATTAGTCCTTAATGACTGACAACGGATAGATATAACAATTCTTGTTTCAAATTTCTATACCTACTTGTCTGCTCTCTTGGGTCCCCACTTTCTAATGGCAGTATAATAATTACTTTGATTAAATTGAAAATGTAGCGCCCCGATTTTCATATACTGGGAAAACCGAGATACGAGCCAAGGCCTTTTCTTCAATTAGTCACAATACACAGAAAAACAGGAGAATTTAAAACTTTTTATTCAACACCCAATGTATTACAAGTCTGAATATTATACAACTGCAATACATTACAATAGTGTTACAATAATACCTTTACAATCCCAAGTATTACAACCTTCAACAAATTACATCAGAGTACAAGGAATGAAGAATAACACTGGGTAACTCTCACCTGAGTACTTCTCAACTAGTAGATAATCCATTTACACATATTACAGCGGAACTAAACATGACACTGACTCCTCGCTTTTCTTGCCTTGAGTCCTCCTGAATCTCGCCCCTGTACATCGGCGATCCAGTACCTATGGAAGTGGGGACGTCAGTATTCACTGATGCTTAAGGGCTGATAACAAAACAGTAAGTCTCCCAAACAACATACAAAACATGGCAATAGTGTTGGTGTAGTTTAAGTGTTCGTGAGTGCTATGACTGTAACTCCCCGAATTCCAAATACACTGAATTCGAGATGTTCTACAGGATCTTTCCGCTTCATTTAGTACAATTTTACAAGGAAATTTAAACTTTTCACTTTACATCAGAGTTTACATCAATATTACATTTTACATTGCACAGCGGAAGTAAAATTTTACAACAATGGAAACAAGTATGCAACAACATTGAGTAATCTTTAAGCATTTGTTCCACTTTATTCTTTATCAAGCCATTTACCTACATATAAGACTGTGGGTATGTCAGTTTATTCAACCGACGATCATTATACACGGTCATCCTCTCTATGCCGGAAATAGTATAACTTAATTTTGGCAAAAAGAAATTTTATTGTGTGACATAATGTAATTTATTCTCATTTGAGAATAATGTGAAAATATGAATTGTGAATATTTAAATAGAACTATGGTTCTAGATATATACTTTGTGAAAAATTATAACTTACAAGAATAAATTGAAATGAAAGATTAGAAGATGATTTGGCAAAAAGAAATTTTATTGTGTGACATAATGTAATTTATTCTCATTTGAGAATAATGTGAAAATATGAATTGTGAATATTTGTTGGTGATGTGAAATTTTGATATGGAGTGATAATTGATAAAGCATATGCAATTCATGTATAGTTATGGACTATTGAACAATTTAGAAATCATGATTGGAAAAGAGAAATGCTATTTTGAGTATGATAACTCAACATAATGAATTTATGAATGGAAATGCTCATTTTGGAAATTGTGAATTGAAAATTGAAACAAAAGAGTAGCTAAGTCTCCCCCGGCGTTGGAAATGAAATGAAATTTGAAAAGAAAGACCAAGGTTGGTCATGTTGAAATGAATGAATGAGTCCGGTTTAGTGGAGAGGCTAACTCTAGAGCTTTGATTTTTGTTCATGATTTTAATAAAAACTAAGGATTAGTGCATAGTGAAGATGTGATGAAAGTGAGAGAAAAACACGAGTATGAGAACTAGGATTTACGGTGCGGGTGTATGAGCCACAGAATGCATGCTTGATGAGTCAAGACATGGCGTGGGCACAACTCAGAATGATCGGACTCTAGCCACGCTTGTGGGATGTTTGGTGACTGCAAGAGGATCGTGTGCCATGAAGTGAGGCTGAATTGCCACAGAATGCATGCTTGATGATTCAAGACATGGCGTGGGATTCCCCTCCAAAATTTTCTGTACACGAGCTTATACTCATAGATCATCTAGAATACTCACCGTAATTACAGTAGTAGATTAAGTCATGGCGAGGGATTGAATCCTACAAAGATGAAGAACGATTAAGAGGCTTGCCCTCGGACCTATGTAGTATGGGATGCAATAGAATCCGAACAAGTGCGCATTAGTGTCATGTAACATAATTAACTGCATTAAGGACTAAGTGCACAATCACAACACGACATCATTGAGTAATCTTTAAGCATTTGTTCCACTTTATTCTTTATCAAGCCATTTACCTACATATAAGACTGTGGGTATGTCAGTTTATTCAACCGACGATCATTATACACGGTCATCCTCTCTATGCCGGAAATAGTATAACTTAATTTTTCATATTTATCAAACACAAACTTGTCACATTTCAAACTAAAGGGACTACCCTATTGATGTCGTGTTGTGATTGTGCACTTAGTCCTTAATGCAGTTAATTATGTTACATGACACTAATGCGCACTTGTTCGGATTCTATTGCATCCCATACTACATAGGTCCGAGGGCAAGCCTCTTAATCGTTCTTCATCTTTGTAGGATTCAATCCCTCGCCATGACTTAATCTACTACTGTAATTACGGTGAGTATTCTAGATGATCTATGAGTATAAGCTCGTGTACAGAAAATTTTGGAGGGGAATCCCACGCCATGTCTTGAATCATCAAGCATGCATTCTGTGGCAATTCAGCCTCACTTCATGGCACACGATCCTCTTGCAGTCACCAAACATCCCACAAGCGTGGCTAGAGTCCGATCATTCTGAGTTGTGCCCACGCCATGTCTTGACTCATCAAGCATGCATTCTGTGGCTCATACACCCGCACCGTAAATCCTAGTTCTCATACTCGTGTTTTTCTCTCACTTTCATCACATCTTCACTATGCACTAATCCTTAGTTTTTATTAAAATCATGAACAAAAATCAAAGCTCTAGAGTTAGCCTCTCCACTAAACCGGACTCATTCATTCATTTCAACATGACCAACCTTGGTCTTTCTTTTCAAATTTCATTTCATTTCCAACGCCGGGGGAGACTTAGCTACTCTTTTGTTTCAATTTTCAATTCACAATTTCCAAAATGAGCATTTCCATTCATAAATTCATTATGTTGAGTTATCATACTCAAAATAGCATTTCTCTTTTCCAATCATGATTTCTAAATTGTTCAATAGTCCATAACTATACATGAATTGCATATGCTTTATCAATTATCACTCCATATCAAAATTTCACATCACCAACAAATATTCACAATTCATATTTTCACATTATTCTCAAATGAGAATAAATTACATTATGTCACACAATAAAATTTCTTTTTGCCAAATCATCTTCTAATCTTTCATTTCAATTTATTCTTGTAAGTTATAATTTTTCACAAAGTATATATCTAGAACCATAGTTCTATTTAAATATTCACAATTCATATTTTCACATTATTCTCAAATGAGAATAAATTACATTATGTCACACAATAAAATTTCTTTTTGCCAAATCATCTTCTAATCTTTCATTTCAATTTATTCTTGTAAGTTATAATTTTTCACAAAGTATATATCTAGAACCATAGTTCTATTTATGCCTTTTATTCACAAATCATAGTTTATTTCATTCAAATAATCCCCAAATCATTTTTATAAAGTCCCCTATATTTTTAGGAGAATAACCATATTTTTTTCATAATTTTTGGACACTTAAAACCCCAAAAAAAACAATTTTTTCATTCTTGCCGATAGCAAGAATCGAACCCGGCTCCCCTGAGTCACAGCCGACCGCACAAGCCAACAAACCGATTTGTGCTAGCGATATAAAGCGTGGCTGAGAGCGTTAAATGCTCTCGGCCCGCTGTTAACTTGTTTTTTAAAAAAAAAAACAAACAAAACAATGCTTCCCACGGGATTCGAACCAGTCACCACAGAGAAGCCAACCGTGCTCTCTGACCACTTGAGCTACGTGCTCAGGTTGTCACATTATATGTTCATATTCATTTAACCCGTGCTCTCTGTTAATTAGAACATTTCGATGTTCAACTAGTCCCAATTTCATTTGATCTTCATAAAAAATACTGTATAACTCCAGATTAATAAATTCTTGTCCAATTTACATACTAGTAAGAAAAAAATAATTTTTTCAACAATTAAAACATATTTTCATACCATTAATTCAAATTGTAGATTATAACTCTACATTACCCCTTTTTTTTCAACATTTCTTCGCATTTAGCAATCTAGTCTTTTTTTTGTCAATAAATTTCACATTAATGTTCTGACTTTAATCATTTATCTAACATACAACTCATATTTTAATTTATTCATGCCCATATCAATACAAAGGATCTATTTAACACATGAAAAAGGTATAATCAAGCTACTAACTTTGTGTGTAATTCTTGATGGTAAAAGAATGTATTTTCTATCACTCAATTCATGATTCTAATTAATTCACATACAACTCAAATAATAGAACCACATATAATTTTGTATGTCCACATTTCAATCATTCAAGAAGTCATTTTTCCCAATTAAAGTGTGCTCTTCTTAATCATTTTCATGCTTTAATTTTTCCAATTAACTAGCATGCAATCCTACTTTAGAAATAGGAAAATTTTACCCACAGAGAACAAACACAATTAGCAACAAAAGTCCTTTGCAAACGAGTGCACCTCCTCCTAGACGAATGTCCTCCTCCTTGTACACGCGCGCCCAAGCCTCCAAAACACCAAACCCGAGCTCTCCTTGGCCGGCCTTCCTCTCCTTGATGTTGCAAGCACAAACTCACACACTCTCAATCTTTTAACTCACAAACTACTACTAGATAATTGATTGAACTGCGATGAGTCCCAGGACCACGGATTGGTGTGTGTATCGATCATAAAAAAGCTTAACAGATTTAATACGTGATCTAACCCTTTATAGCAGAATCTAGGGTTCACGAATTATACCTACGATGAGAAGAAGACGATAGTTTCTAGCAACCTCGAGCCGTCAGCGACCCCAAGATCTTCTGCACGTATTCCTTCCTCGGGTTGGCCGTCGGGTGGGCGACGGTCTCCCAACCTTTCTTCTCCTTGGCTGACCTCTCTTTCTCTCCTTACGTGAATCACGAATTTAGAGAAAACTTCTTATCTCTCATGATAATCTGACGGTCAGAGAATAGAGGATATATATATAAGGCTACGGCAGGGACCTTGAGGAGAAATTAGGGTTAGGTCTCCTAACGAATCTGGGTATCCCGTGTTCAGCCCGAACACACAACCCAGGCCCATTAACAATAGCTCGGTCCACTAAAGAGCTATTGTTGCACTACCTTCCTAATCCCAAATTATATTTATGGGCTCCTTTTATTATATGCTCGTTCAGCTCCCCATGTTAAGATATCGAATGTCCATCGATCAAATTAAGTTACTGACAACTATATTGATCAACATCTTTTATCCTTAAGTAGTACCACTCAACTTTATTTGTCATGTCGGATGTAATCTACCTGCAGGGTTTACATGACAATCCTTATGAGCTCCTTAAGGAGACATCATCAACCCGACGTATCGGGACATGGATTCCTTTTACAATCAACAGTCCATCATACATACAATGCTATTACCCAATTCATAGAGGTTGTTGATCCATAATGAATCTCACTCTTCTATGAGTCAAAGTAATGCACACTGCATATACATGTCTGTTATTATATCTGGATTAAGAGCATAAGCATCCATAATAACAGAGGTCTTTGTTCTCTTTTGTAGTCAGTACAAAGAGAACAATCTCAAGTGGTCCTGTTCAATACACACAAAGTGTACTGGTATAAACCTATAGTCAAGATAGACTAATACCAGATTACACTACAACCTTTCCTATGGATTGTCCAAGTCCGTCTAGGTTGTGAACTATTTATATATTCCATAGGGAACTGATAATATGATCTTCTGTGTGTCACCTCACACAATATTATCAACCTTATAGAATATCAGATACTTGCATTAATATTATAATATGCAAACATATGCCCATATGATTCTCATTCAAAAAAAATAAGGAAATAAAGTTAATATAAAAGTGATGCTTTCAGTATATAACCCTAACAATAATGCTATTAGACTATAGGTTTGGAAAGGATATTAAGCACAAAATAACTAGCCATGGGAGGGAATATTTATACTAAAAATCAAATAGAATGGAGGGCTAGGATCAATTGGTTGGTTGTAAGATGGAGGGCTAGGATGAGAGTAGGAGTTGCAATAACTACCCACATCCAAATAACCATCACACCATGATCACCACTCAAATTTTGAGTTCCCTCCAAAAAGCTCACAACCGGCCATGAAGAAGCATGCATTTTGCATGTGTACGTGTAGTGCACGTGCATGCAACTAGGACCAAAATTGTACATTAAATTTTGTATAAAAATAAAATAATCTTTTAAATTGTATTCTACATGACAAGTTGTGTAAAAATATAGTCCATGGGCTTTAGTTTATGGGCCAAAATAGTTATTTTAAAGTAAAATAAATAAATTACATTTTGGGATTTAAGAAAAAGGCTTTTTAGTCTAATTAAAATAAGGCTTTTGTATAAAGTAATTAAAAACACAAATTGAAATATCTTTACTCATCTTGATAAAAATATTAACCAAAAATATTGCATGTTCACACTACGTGCAAAATAAATAATTTTTCATTAATTGAAAAATCAGGGCATTACAACACTCCCTCCTTAGAATAGTTCCGTCCCCGGAACTACAGTCAAGAGTGAGAGAAACAAAATACAACACTCACACAAGAACAAAAAGATACAAAGATACAATCAAGCAAAAAGCTCAGGATAGTCCTTCAACATCCTCTCCTCAGACTCCCAAGTAGTCTCTTCAACCAAATGGTTCCTCCAGACTACCTTGACCATCGGTATCGTCTTATTCCTCAAGACTTTCTCTCGACGATCAACAATCTCGACAGGAGACTCGATGTAATTCAGATCCAACTGCAAACCTTTCGGCACTTCAGGCAAATGATGACTCGGATCTGGAATGTAACCTCTCAGCATAGACACATGAAAGACATTGTGCAC
The DNA here is from genome assembly GCA_017893485.1 of Hemerocallis citrina. Taxonomy (NCBI): domain Eukaryota; kingdom Viridiplantae; phylum Streptophyta; class Magnoliopsida; order Asparagales; family Asphodelaceae; genus Hemerocallis; species Hemerocallis citrina. The sequence continues at coordinate 1,591,011 of JACEHZ010000293.1, forward strand.
CTAAGATAACTCTTCCGGTAATTCAAGCCGGTAAGCAGTTTTCCCGATCCTTTTCAATATCTTGTACGGGCCTATAAACCTCGGGGCTAACTTCCCGCCTTTGCCAAATCGAACCACACCTTTACTGGGTGATACCTTCAGAAGACGAAGTCACCAACCTCAAACTTAAGGTCCCTTCTCCAGTTGTCTGCATAGCTTTTCTGCCTGCTCTGAGCTTCCACCAACCTTTTCCTGATCAGAACAATCTTCTCAGAGGTTTGCTGCACAAGCTCAGGACCAAACAACTGACGCTTCCCAACTAACAGGTGTCCTGCACTTCCTGCCATACAAAGCTTCGTACGGCGCCATCCCGATGCTAGCCTGAAAACTGTTGTTATAGGCAAACTCTACCAAGGGTAAATGCCTTTCCCAACTGCCTCCAAAGTCTAGTATACAACACCGAAGCATATCCTCAAGAATACGGTTGACTCTCTCGGTCTGCCCATCGGTTTGCGGATGAAAAGCAGTACTGAAATCCGTCTTGGTACCCAAAGCTGTCTGAAGACTCCTCCAGAAATGCGAAGTAAATCGCGCATCTCGATCAGACACAATAGTTGACGGAACACCATGAAGCCGGACAATCTCGCCAACATACATCTCAGCTAACTTGTCCATCGAAGCAGTGAGTTTCATCGATCGCCAAAAAGTGAGCGGACTTGGTTAGTCGATCGACTATAACCCAAATCGCATCATTGCCTTTAGGACTCTTAGGCAATCCCATGATGAAATCCATACTGATGTTATCCCACTTCCATTCCGGAATAGGTAATGGCTGTAATAGACCTCCGGGTTTCTGATTTTCGGCTTTGACTTGCTGACAAACCTCATACTTCGCCACAAATTCAGCCACATCCCGTTTCAAACCTGACCACCAGAAATGCTGTTTGATGTCTTTGTACATCTTAGTACTCCCAGGATGTACCGACAAAAGAGTAGCATGCGCCTCCTGAAGAATACTCTCTTTCAGGTCCGCCTGATTTAGAACACACAGCCTATCTTCGAACCACAGCACTCCATCCCTGATTTGAAATCCGGACAACCTGCCAGCACCAACCTGCTCCTTCATCTCCAAGATATCAGCATCAATCTCCTGACTTGCAATGATCCTTGTATTCAGAGTAGGCTGAAGCCTCAACTGAGCCAAAGATGCTTCCAATCCTTGCACGACAACCTCAATGCCTGCTCGGTCCAATTCCTCAATTAGATGCTTCTGAGTTGTAATCAAACTGGCTAAGCTGCTCTTGCGACTAAGTGCATCAGCCACAACATTAGCCTTCCCAGGATGATACTTGATCTCAGGTTGCATGTCCTCAAGCACTTCCAACCATCTTCGCTGCCTCAGATTCAGATCCCTCTGATGATATATATACTTCAAGCTCTTGTGGTCCGTGTACATGTTCAATTTCTCCCCGTACACGTAGTGCCTCCATTGCTTCAGAGCAAAGATAATCGCAGCCAACTCTAGATCATGAGTCAGGTGATTCTTCTCATGCGGTCGTAGTTGCCTAGACCCATAAGCGATTACTCTTCCCTCTTGCTTTAAGACACAACCAAGCCCACGATGTGAAGCATCACTATAAATATCATATTCAACACCTGCTCTAGGCAAAGCCAAAATAGGTGCGGTAGTCAGCTTCTCTTTCAACTCCTGAAAGCTTGCCTCACATTGCTTAGTCCACTTGAAGCTCACATTCTTCTTGGTCAGACCAGTAAGCGGCACGGCTATCTGGGCATAACCTGAATGAATCTCCTGTAGTATCCAGTCATTCCAAGAAAACGTCTGACTTCCTTCACTGTAGTAGGCCTAGCCTAATCTCTCACTGCCTCTATCTTCTGAGGGTCAGTTGCCACTCTCTCCTTAGAAAGGATGTGACCTAGGAATGCCACTTCAGATTTCCAGAAATCACACTTGGATAACTTGGCATACAACTTCTGCTCTTCCAGCTTCTTCAAAACTGCTGCCAGATGCTCGGTGTGCTCCTCCTCTGACTTGGAGTACATGAGGATATCATCGATAAACACCACGACGAAAGAATCAATGAACGGCCTCAGAACTCTGTTCATTAAATCCATGAAGATTGCGGGTGCATTCGTCACTCCAAATGGCATAACTAAGAATTCGTAATGCCCATGTCGAGTTCTAAATGCAGTTTTGTGCACATCTTCCGCCTTCACTCGAACTTGGTGATATCCTGATCAAGATCTATTTTGGAGAATACATCTGCTCCTTGTAGACGATCGAACAAGTCATCAATTCGAAGAATAGGATACTTATTTTGAACAGTGACCTTATTCGGCTCTCGGTAATCGATACACATTCTCATCGATCCATCCTTCTTCTTTACCAAAAGCACTGGTGCTCCCCAAGGTGACGCACTAGGTTGAATAAAGCCTTTCTCCAACAGTTCCTCAATCTGCCATTTCACCTCATCCTGTTCCACTGGAGCCATCCTATACAGTGCTTTAGAAATGGGCGCACTTCCCGGTTGAACAGTGATGCTGAACTCTACACACGATGAGGGGGTAACCCAGGAAAATCTTCCAAGAACACAGTCGGATAGTCCCGAACCACAGGAATCCCTTGCACTTCCACAGGAGTCTCTTCCTTGCGGATAGTTGCCACCAGCTTAGAACATTTCTGCTTCCCTTGGAAAGTGACTTCAGGTCCACCTGGAGCCTTCACTGTTACCGTCTTGGTTTTACACTCGATGCTTGCACTGTACACCGACATCCAATCAATGCCAGTGATAACATCGACTCCCAAGATAGTCAGCTCGATCAGATCAATTCCGAAGATTCGATCTCCAATCACAATCTCGCAATCAGCGTAATACCGATCAGTGGTTAAAGTTTCTCCTGATGGAGTAGCTACTGCTAAGATCTTCCCTGGAAAAATCTTCGGTTCAACTCCCAACACTTTAGAAAATTTAGGAGACACAAAAGTATGAGAGGATCCAGTATCGAACAACACAACAGCTTTCATTCCATTAAGATAAAGTTCGCATGTTACATAATACACACTCATTACGTAACAGTTCCACTAAACAGCAGGAAAAGAAATGACAAAAACCACTAAACATCAGCCCTCGTACCAGTGATGACATGATCAACCTCATCAGCATCAGCTTCCGTCAAGGCAAATACTCATCCTTGTTGGTACGGCCTCTTTCCAGTCTGCTGCGTTGGTGCATTGCGATTACCATTTCGTGGTTTGGAGCATTGAGACTGGTAATGTCCCGTTTCACCACAGTTGTAGCAAGTCACCGCAGGAGGTCTCACTATATTGTTCCCAGGTCCTCCAGCTATACTAACAGCATTCGCCCCTGTCGGTTTGAACCTTTGTGCAGATGGTTGCCCCTTGAAACTCCCAGAATGTGCAGGCCTCTTTCCAGACTGCCAGTTGTTCCGCCGGTTCTGAACGACATGGAACTGCTCCATGTCTACTTCCGTTGCTGCTGCCCTCTTCACCAACTTGTCAAATCTTCTGATACCAAGAGGTATCATCCGGGACCTCAAGCTCGGTCTCAAACCATGCTCGAACTTACGAGCCTTCTTAGCCTCATCCATCACTAGTTCAGGAGCATACCTAGAGAGCTGAGTAAACTTAGTCTCGTACTCTCTCACTGACATGCTGCCTTGCTGTAGCGACAGAAACTCCATAGCCTTCTTTTCTTGAACATCGGAGGGGAAATAGTGACTGCGGAATTCTTCCAAAAATTCCTCCCAGCCAAGCACTATGCCTCCCATGGTCCTCTTCACCGACTGCCACCACACAGCCGCGTCCTTCTCAAATTGCAGGGTTGCCAACTTGAGCTTACTGCCTTCAGGGGTCTCCAACACTTCAAAGATTGTCTCCACTTGACGAATCCAGTTGTCAGCCGCATCTGGGTCTGACTTTCCCTCGAATACAGATGGTTTCATTCGCTTGAACAATTCCACCAGTTTAATCGCCTCGGGCACCGGATTCGCAGGTCCCCTTCCTTGGTTCTGAGCCACGGCATTGAGCGTCTGATAGACCCTCGCAAGTTCCGTCTCCAGATCCAACCGTTCACCATTTCTAGCTCCTCTTCTCGACATATTCTGATGCAAAAGATCCATTAAATTCGAAGTATAAGACAAGAATTTAAATCAACTTACATTTCCTTGAATTCCAAACTTTATACATTCGAATTGAAAAATATTTCTTAACATCAGAATGAAAGATAGTAGAAGCTACAACAGTCTAACTCCTACGGTTCCTCTTCGCTTCTCGAAGTTCTCCCCGTCGTTTATCAACTTCATCCTTCAGCACATCGGTCAAATTCCTCATCTTCTCGAGTTCCCATATCCGATGACTGAGAACAGAATAGTCGTCCTTACGCTTTGCTAGCTGAGCCTCCAATAATCCGACTCTCTCTCGCAGTGTCTCTACCTGCCTCTGAAGAAAAGTCACAAGACTATTTGGAACTGGTTCTTCTTCTTCGTCAGAAGAAGAGTCATCAGATGAATCCGGAGGTGGGGTGATCTCTCGGGATTCAGGCCATTCTTCTCCGTCAGAATCTGCTTGCCCTGGGTAGTACTCGTCCTCGGAATCTGCCTGTCCAGAATGGTACTCTTCCTCAATGATATGCCAGTCGTCGTCTCCAGCAGGGTCGAAGTGGTCAGCCATCTTAGAAATAGGGAGGAAGAAGCATAAGTCATAGAGCAACACAAATGTAAGTCACTTACATTTAAATCTCTAGACTCAAACACACACTCTAATGTCCACTTCTAGGGTGTCGTTCCTTATAAATTTGTACAAGTGTGGAAAGCGTAGAAAGCCTGGCTCTGATACCACTTTGAAATGCCCCGAATTCCAAATACACTGAATTCGAGATGTTCTACAGGATCTTTTCGCTTCTTTTAGTACAATTTTACAAGGAAATTTAAACTTTTCACTTTACATCAGAGTTTACATCAATATTACATTTTACAATGCACAGCGGAAGTAAAATTTTACAACAATGGAAACAAGTATGCAACAACATTGAGTAATCTTTAAGCATTTGTTCCTCTTTATTCTTTATCAAGCCATTTACCTGCATATAAGACTGTGGGTATGTCAGTTTATTCAACCGACGATCATTATACACGGCCATCCTTTCTATGCCGGAAATAGTATAACTTAATTTTCCATATTTATCAAACACAAACTTGTCACATTTCAAACTAAAGGGACTACCCTATTGATGTCGTGTTGTGATTGAGCACTTAGTCCTTAATGCAGTTAATTATGTTACATGACACTAATGCGCACTTGTTCGGATTCTATGCATCCCATACTACATAGGTCCGAGGGCAAGCCTCTTAATCGTTCTTCATCTTTGTAGGGTTCAATCCCTCGCCATGACTTAATCTACTACTGTAATTACGGTGAGTATCCTAGATGATCTATGAGTATAAGCTCGTGTACAGAAAATTCTGGAGGGAAATCCCACGCCATGTCTTGACTCATCAAGCATGCATTCTGTGGCAATTCAGCCTCACTTCATGGCACACGATCCTCTTGCAGTCACCAAATATTCCACAAGCGTGGCTAGAGTCCGATCATTCTGAGTTGTGCCCACACCATGTCTTGACTCATCAAGCATGCATTCTGTGGCTCACACACCCGCACCGTAAACCCTAGTTCTCATACTCGTGCTTTTCTCTCACTTTCATCACATCTTCACTATGCACTAATCCTTAGTTTTTATTAGAATCATGAAAAAAAATCAAAGCTCTAGAGTTAGCCTCTCCACTAAACCGGACTCATTCATTCATTTCAACATGACCAACCTTGGTCTTTCTTTTCAAATTTCATTTCATTTCATTTCCAACACCGGGAGAGACTTAGCTACTCTTTTGTTTCAATTTTCAATTCACAATTTTCAAAATGAGCATTTCCATTCATAAATTCATTATGTTGAGTTATCATACTCAAAATAGCATTTCTCTTTTCCAATCATGATTTCTAAATTGTTCAATAGTCCATAACTATACATGAATTGCATATACTTTATCAATTATCACTCCATATCAAAATTTCACATCACCAACAAATATTCACAATTCATATTTCCACATTATTCTCAAATGAGAATAAATTGCATTATGTCACACAATAAAATTTCTTTTTGCCAAATCATCTTCTAATCTTTCATTTCAATTTATTCTTGTAAGTTATAATTTTTCACAAAGTATATATCTAGAACCATAGTTCTATTTATGCCTTTTATTCACAAATCATAGTTTATTTCATTCAAATAATCACCAAATCATTTTTATAAAGTCCCTTATATTTTTAGGAGAATAACCATATTTTTTTCATAATTTTTGGACACTTAAAACCCCAAAAAAAACAATTTTTTCATTCTTGCCGATAGCAAGAATCGAACCCGGCTCCCCTGAGTCACAGCCGACCGCACAAGCCAACAGACCGATTTGTGCCAACGATATAAAGCGTGGCTGAGAGCGTTAAATGCTCTCAGCCCGATGTTAACTTGTTTTTAAAAAAAAAAAAACAAACAAAATAATGCTTCCCACGGGATTCGAACCAGTCACCACAGAGAAGCCAACCGTGCTCTCTGACCACTTGAGCTACGTGCTCAGGTTGTCACATTATAAGTTCATATTCATTTAACCCGTGCTCTCTGTTAATTAGAACATTTCGATGTTCAACTAGTCCCAATTTCATTTGATCTTCATAAAAAATACTGTATAACTCCAGATTATTAAATTCTTGTCCAATTTACATACTAGTATGAAAAAAAAAAAATTTCAACAATTAAAACATATTTTCATACAATTAATTCAAATTCTAGATTATAACTCTACATTACTCCTTTTTTTTTCGACATTTCTTCGCATTTAGCAATCTAGTCTTTTTTTTTGTCAATAAATTTCACATTAATGTTCTGACTTTAATCATTTATCTAACATACAACTCATATTTTAATTTATTCATGCCCATATCAACACAAAAGATCTATTTAACACATGAAAAAGGTATAATCAAGCTACTAACTTTGTGTGTAATTCTTGATGGTAAAAGAATGTATTTTCTATCACTCAATTCATGATTCTAATCAATTCACATACAACTCAAATAATAGAACCACATATAATTTTGTATGTCCACATTTCAATCATTCAAGAAGTCATTTTTCCCAATTAAAGTGTGCTCTTCTTAATTATTTTCATGCTTTAATTTTTCCAATTAACTAGCATGCAATCCTACTTTAGAAATAGGAAAATTTTACCCACCTTGTATGGAGAGAACAAACACAATTAGCAACAAAAGTCCTTTGCAAACGAGTGCACCTCCTCCTAAACGAATGTCCTCCTCCTTGTACACGCGCGCCCAAGCCTCCAAAACACCAAACCCGAGCTCTCCTTGGCCGGCCTTCCTCTCCTTGATGTTGCAAGCATAAACTCACACACTCTCAATCTTTTAATTCACAAACTACTACTAGATAATGCTATTAGACTATAGGTTTGGAAAGGATATTAAGCACAAAATAACTAGCCATGGGAGGGGGTATTTATACTAAAAATCAAATAGAATGGAGGGCTAGGATCAATTGGTTGGTTGTAGGATGGAGGGCTAGGATGAGAGTAGGAGTTACAATAACTACCCGCATCCAAATAACCATCACACCATGATCACCACTCAAATTTTGAGTTCCCTCCAAAAAGCTCACAACTGGCCATGAAGAAGCATGCATTTTGCACGTGTACGTGTAGTGCACGTGCATGCAACTAGGACAAAAATTGTACATTAAATTTTGTATAAAAATAAAATAATCTTTTAAATTGTATTCTATATGACAAGTTGTGTAAAAATATAGTCCATGGGCTTTAGTTTATGGGCCAAAATAGTTATTTTAAAGTAAAATAAATAAATTACATTTTGGGATTTAAGAAAAAGGCTTTTTAGTCTAATTAAAATAAGGCTTTTGTATAAAGTAATTAAAAACACAAATTGAAATATCTTCACTCATCTTGATAAAAATATTAACCAAAAATATTGCACGTGCACACTACGTGCAAAGTAAATAATTTTTCATTAATTGAAAAATCAAGGCATTACAATGACTAGAATCTAATGTAATATTAACCTAAGCTAGGATGCTCTTACTCTAATGCCAGCAAGTCTCCGAAAGCAACATGCAGCCCATACTACATGCGACCCTTCTCAAGCCGTTTTCTCCATATATAGGAATTGAACACGCGTTATGAATTTCGAATTGTACACAACCTGTTCCTGACAATACCACGTGACTAGTGAGGTTGCAGAAGGGGTCAAGTCCCCCTATGCAGTCTGCTTATGGTGTCTCCGTTTGCCACTGCTACCCGGCATGCCAGACCTCACTCAAAAACAAGGTTGCAGGTACGGTCTAGTTCCGTTACTGCAGTCATATAGTGGTGTCCATGTTTGCCACTATTGCCCAGTATATCGGGCCTCATTCCAAAATCTAAAATCATAGGGTCTCGTAAGCGCAGGGTAGCGCAAAGCCTACCCTGTGGCACCCCTGGAGTCTCACAAGCGCAGGACTACACAATGCATCCTGTGGCACCCCAAGCCACAGTATTTCAGGAATTAACAGACGAGATACGCAACCCGTGCTCCCAACTCGTGAGATGGCATCGTACGTATCCCCTTGACAGGACGGTACAACCCAATAACACCACCTAAGGCCTGCCTTAAAGGACAAGTTGGTCGTAAGGCGCCCCCACAACCAACTCCTCTCTTTTCGACAAAGGGTCTAAGTAAATGATCTTTATAAGTTGCTACCTTAATGATGTCCCTGACCCGAACAATCCTAGGGATGACAATATTATAAACACAACATGATAGGCCTTAAATTAGACTTTGCAAGCCAACTCTACTAGGCTGCTCAACCTAGACTTACCAGAACCCTTCAGGATCCGATTCGTGGCTTATCGATCCAAGATCTTGGCAATGCGAATATATATGCATGCCACTACCCTGAACTTGGATTCTGTCTATACTCCGGTCCTCGATCAACCTACACAGGTTAAGATCCGATGGTACCCGAGGAGTGACTCCTCCACAGTTCCTTAGGGTAAGAAAACATATGTCTTGATGGTCGATAGCCCCTAGGGTAACAATATCACCCTAGACGAGCACAACAACTGGGTACTAGCTAATAAGCTATTTACGAGTAACCAGAACCCCTACGAGCCAACAAGCTACATATGAACTAACAACGTACATACCAGCCAAATAAGCCGCGTATGAGACCAACAGCTACGCACGGGCCGGTCGAGCCACGTACGAGACAACTATATGCAACAACCATACAGGTAATCAAACCTAGAAGCAACCAAACGTGTATACTAGCAAACTCGATCTTCTATCATTAGAAGCAACAGAAGAATCTACTAATAGTCTATGATAGGCATTCTACCAATGAGAAACCGAAAGCGACATAATCCTTTGTCGAACTAACTATTACTAATGATCTTTCTAATCCTTATCACCCCTACGGATGGGGAATGTCCCCATGGTATGGTTCAATTTCAATTAGGACCTCACACAATTTGAGTCCATGGGTTCTTTTTGAAGTTGACTAGAACAACCTAGAACATATGTCCGCTTCCTTATTTAACTAGGTTGCCACCCTATGCCCCTCAAGCATGTATGGCTCCTTACTAACATTAACTACCACAAGGTAGTCGTCACTACAATTTCAACATGATTCTTTCCTTATTACTTCAACCTATAGCACTTTAAGCATCGCCTACAATTGTAAGCATCTACCTACAACAACTAGTCATGGTATATAACACAACCATCAACCCACAACATTCCTAAGTACGAATATGATTAAGCATGTGCTTATATCAAGCTTAAGCATGAATAATCACTATGGTCTAAACATGAAGTTTACTATAGTCAAGCATAAGTTACAACTTGAGCGTGAATACTTACTACTTAGAGTATACATCTCTACTACCACCTTAAGCATGGATCTTCATTACTTAACATGGTTAATCATCACAACCCAAGCAGGGATATATAATTAGCATTAACATCTACTATGAATAACAATTAGTATGAACATATACTTATCTAAGCATGGATACCTTCTAAGCATGAATGTCTACTAACTAAGTATGAATATCATTATACATGAGCATCTACTAACTTAAGCGTGAGTGTCATTAAGCATAAACACCTACTAACTTAAGCATGAATATTTAGCATGAACATCTACTATGAATAACAATTAGTATGAACATATACTTATCTAAGCATGGATATCTTCTAAGCATGAATGTCTACTAACTAAGTATGAATATCATTATGCATGAGCATCTACTAACTTAAGCATGAATATTAATTAATCTAGCATGGTATACAACTTTCCTACAACCATCTAAGTATTGTAGTAGCATGGATAAATTAATCTAACATGGTATACAACTTTCCTACAATCATCTAAGTATAGATATCATCTAACTTAAGCATGAATATTAATTAATCTAGCATGGTATACAACTTTCCTACAACCGTCTAAGTATTGTAGTAGCATGGATAAATTAATCTAACATGGTATACAACTTTCCTACAATCATCTAAGTATAGATAAATTAATCTAGCATGGTATACAACTTTCCTACAATCGTCTAAGCATAGTAGTAGCATGGATAAATTAATCTAACATGGTATACAACTTTCCTACAATCATCTAAGTATAGATAAATTAATCTAGCATGGTATACAACTTTCCTACAACCGTCTAAGTATTGTAGTAGCATGGATAAATTAATCTAACATGGTATACAACTTTCCTACAATCATCTAAGTATAGATAAATTAATCTAGCATGGTATACAACTTTCCTACAACCATCTATGCATAGTAGTAGCATGGATAAATTAATCTAACATGGTATACAACTTTTCTACAATCATCTAAGCATAAATAAATTAATCTAGCATGGTATACAACTTTCCTACAATCATCTAAGCATAGATAAATTAATCTAGCATGGTATACAACTTTCCTACAATCATCTAAGTATAGATAAATTAATCTAGCATGGTATACAACTTTCCTACAATCATCTAAGTATAGATAAATTAATCTAGCATGGTATACAACTTTCCTATAAATTAATCTAGCATGGTATACAACTTTCCTACAATCATCTAAGTATAGATAAATTAATCTATACCATGGTATAGATAAATTAATCTACTTTCCTACAATCATCTAAGCATAGATAAATTAGTCTAGCATGGTATACACTTTCCTACAATCTAATTAAACACAACATCTACTACAACATAACATCTACTACTAAATTACTTTATTTTAACACATAAGCATCTACTACAAAAACATAAACATTCCTACAATTTTGTGTATACATCTACTACAACTATTTTATTTGAAACGTACACATCTACTACTACTACCATGAGCATCTATTAAAATCTTTTATTCAAACATGAAACATCTACTACTAAAATATTTACTAAATCCTTATTAGCATCTATTTCTTATTATTACTAGTGAACATAAAAAGAGATCTTTTTAATCATTTTACAACTAGTGATTTAGATTAGTTTCCCTTTCATACTTAGAATTAACATCTACAATGGTTCTTTCTTACTTAAGATTAAATAACAATGAAACAAGCAAAATAAATAAGTAAAGAACTCTCAATTTGGGTCAACCAATTATACGCATACTTATTAGTCCAAAGTTCAATGTATGTCCTACAACCAAAATGGTTGTATACAAAGTCCATATGCTTTATGCATGAGTTCACATCAAGTCCTACAACCTCAAATGGTTGTATGTACAAGGTCCATATGCATATGTGTATTTTAGTCCAATTAACCATACAAGAACAACAACTACAACTATAAAGATTCATTCTTTATGTGTTTATTAGGTATTACCACTAGTTACTTTCTTTCATCCATACCAAGTTACAACACATACCACAAACAACATACAACAACATCACAAGAAACACCCAAAATAAAAAGAAACAAAACAAGGAGGATAAGAAGAAGAAACACAAAAACCACAACTCAAACAAACAAAATATGTGGAGAAACCCCCACCTTAATCTCTTTTTGATGGAAGAACTAGACTAACTCTCCTCCTTAGCTCCTAGGAATCCTTGTGAAACCTACAATGGAAAATCTCAAGTTAGTATGGTTCCTCTCTTTCTTTTCCTTTCTTTCTTTTTGTCTTTCTAAAATGAGACAAAGGTGGAGGGAGGGGGTATTTATAGGTGGAGAGAATGGTGGAGAGTGCAAATGTGCACACACACATTTGCACAAAGGTCCCCCCATATATTGGGGCCGGTTTTGCCTAGGGGAGGAGGGGTGAGGTGGAGGTGGGTGTGGGTATGGTGCTATGTGGTGGAGGGTGATGTGGAAGAGATATAGTTCTAGAAGAATTCCTTAATCCCTTATGTCTTTGTAATCCTAGATTTAGCTACCCAACAATCCCTAATTATCAATTAGGTTGTCATGGCTAAAAGATAACTCAATTGTGAAAGAAAACAAAATAATTAAATAGTTGAATACAAATAAAATAATAATTATACAAGGTAATATCCGTCCGGGATATTACAGAAAACCGGTGTGAACTTACTTTGATTAAATTGAACAACTTTGATTAAATTGAGAAAATTGGAAGAGGTACGTAGCTTCCAAAGCTTGTTGCTTTGGCTACATAAAAAATTATCATATGCAGGTATGTACAATAAGATAATAGGAGGATTAGGTATATCAAAACAACGCTATAGACTAAATAAACCTCAATATTTTCTACAGCAAGAAAAGAAGCCGACACCTGAGGAAATGTTCATGCAATACATGCAAGAGACTGATTGGGCGATCCAAAATGTTGTAACTTTAACTTCGGCTTCAATTCGCAATCTTGAGGCTTATATTGGCCAGCTTTCAAATATTCTTACAAAGAGAACATCAGGAACCATATCCAATAACATCGTGATCAATCCCATTTGGCATGTCAAAGCAATAGCACTGAGAAATGGGAGACAATTGAGCGGCCACAAGATGAAATTGCCGAACAAAATGTGGTTGAAAAGCAAGATGAGTTCGAGCCAATTTTGGAGGAACAAACACAATAGGTCGCCAACCATCATATTGAGAATTCTAAGAAAAATAAAGGAGCTTCAAACACCACGGTTTTCAGAGTTTAATTCTGAAATTTATCCTAATTCACATTATGATCCACCGATTCCTTTTCCACAAAGACTTAAAAGAAATAATATCAATAATCAATTTTCTAAATTTTTTAATATATTTAAGAAATTTCATATTAATATTTCTCTTATTGAAGATTTAAAACAAATGCCTAAATATGCTAAATTTTTGAAGAAAATTTATCAAACAGGCAAAAGTTGGAGGTGCATGAAATGATTATGCTAACTGAAGAAAGTAGTGCAATTTTACAAAAGAAATTGCCTCCTAAACTTAGAGATCCAGAGAGTTTTACGATTCCTTGCACTATTGGAAATTCTTATTTTTATTAAGCTTTATGTGATTTAGGAGCAAGTATTAATCTTATGCATTTGTCGGTTTTCACGAAACTTGGTCTTGGAGTAGTAAAGCCGACTACAGTTTCTCTGTCTGCAACTGGCAGACAAATCTATCAAGTTCTCAAGAGGTATAATTGAAGATGTTTTGGTAAAGGTAGATAAGTTCATATTTCCAGCTGATTTCATAGTGCTTAACATGGAGGAAGATGAACAAATTTTGATGATTTTGGGGTGACCTTTTCTAGCTATGGGGAGAGCTTCGATTGATGTCCAACAAGAAAAATTTATTTTGAGAGTTGAGGATGAGCAAGTAATGTTTGATGTCTTTAAATCCATGGAGTTTCCTTCCAAAGTACACTCATATTTTCAAGTAAGTGAAACAGATTTAATTGTGGGTGAGAAACATAAGGCTGAAGTAGAAAAATTATCAATGGAAGTATGTCTAACAAATTCAGCAACTCTTGAATATGAGAAAAAAAGGGTTTGGAATATGTTATGTATTGTTTTAAAAAAATTTATGACTGAATCTTACGTATACAACACGCATCCTATAGAACATCATAATAATGTTATTAGAATATATACATATCAGTCCTTTAACCTCTACAATCTCCTCCTATATTCTAAAATGATTATATTCTAATGTTTATTTGTCCTTGTTAATTTCTCCTCGGTTGTCATATCTTCAAGGTCAGAGGAGCTGGTGTGTCATCACAATGAATAAAGATTGGGTTCATCTTAACAAGTAATGAAATCTGACCCCAATTAATATTTTAATATATAATAGATATTAAGATATTACATGCTTTTATGACCATTATTTTATAATTTATAGAAATACAACAGCATATAAAGTGGCAGTTCATCAATTTGTGGAAATTGCGAAGTCAACTGCTGAGAACCCAAATTGCGGATATGCTTTTACTTCATTTGCTCAAGCGTGGAATGGATATGACTTACACAAATTGGATTTGGCATGAGAAAGGATTGAATGCGAAGAGTTCTACTAAGGAATCTGTATTGCCAAATAGGATAATTGAAGATGTATATGTTGATAATGAGGGTATTCATGAATCTAATTGTAAAGAGAGAGAGGATGACATAAAATATGTTGAAGGACGCTAATATTCCTTTATATCCTGGTTGCACTAAATACAGTAGGCTATTAGCAATAATTATTCTATATAAGCATAAATCCATGTATGGTGTTTCTAACAAATGCTTTAATCATCTTTTGGAGATATTGCATGATATGTTACCTGATAAAAATACAATTCCAGAATCCGCACGAGCTGCACAGCGATTAATTAAGTCATTTAAACTTGATTGTGAAATCATACATGCATGCGTCAACAATTGTTGCCTATTTAGAGGTGAGTTCAAAGGCGATGATGAATGTAGGAAGTTCCATGAGTCACGGTGGAAGAAGGATCATCGGACTAAGAAGATTCTTATTGGAGTGCCGATTAAGATTTTGAGGTATTTTTCAATAATTCCAAGGATTAGAAGAATGTTCCAAACATCAGAGTTTGCTGAAAATTTACGGTGGCATCACAATCATAAAAGTGAAGATGATAAAATTAGGCACCTTGTTGACTCTTTGGCTAGGAAAACAATTGACAATAAATTGCCATCTTTCGCTGTCGAGCCGCACAACCCTAGACTTGGTCTGGCTGCAGATGGGTTTAATCCCTTCCGTGGTCTTAGCTCCTCACATAGTTGTTGGCCAATGATGCTGGTAATATATAATCTTCCACCAGGGTTATGCATGAGAAAGGAACATCTTATGTTATCATTGTTGATTTCAGGACCACAACAACCAGAAAATGACATAGATATTTATTTACAACCACTGATAGATGACTTGCAGGTTTTATTTGATGTGCGTGTACAAACATATGATGCTTTCACCAAAATATTTTTCAACTTGAAAGCAATTTTGATGTGGACAATAAATGACTTTCCAGCTTCTGGTAACCTGGCGGATGTACTACGAAGGAAAAACTAGCATCACTACTAAACAGAACGTCTATAGCGGTGTTTATTTCTGTCTATGGCGGCGCTTATAAACGCCGCCATAGATGGTAGCGGCGTTTTAATTATTGCCGCGAGCAGCGCCGTTGCATCGACCGTCGTTACATATCATAGGCCTATCGCGGCGCTTTTCTAGAGCGCCGTTACAGACCATAGGTCTACAACGGCGCTTCTTAAAAGGCGCCGCTATAGGCCTATGATCTGTAACGGCGCTCTAGAAAAGCGCCATTGTAGGTTGGATGCCTATGCCGGCGCTTCTAAAAAACGCCGCTATATGTGTACAGCTTATAACGACGCATTTTTAAACCGCCGTTACAACCCGTAGCCCTATAGCGGCGTTTTTAAAAAGCGTCGTTACAATTCGTAGGTCTATTACGGCGCTTTTAAAGACCGCCGTTACAGTCCGTAGGTCTATTAAGGCGCTTGTTTAAAACGTCGTTACAAGTCGTAGATCTATTACGGCGCTTCATAAATGCCGTGATAGACACATGCGCGTATATTTTCTAAATCATTTCGATATGCTATACCGGTGTTCCTGAACGCCGGGATTGGTTCTTTTTTTTTTTTAATAATTCACCACGATTGGTGGATCCTCTCGGCATATTTATCTCAAAACTGATTGATAGGGGGTTTCGGGTTTTTCCCACTATTTAAAAAGTGTCACAAATTCAAAATATCTGTAGTCATATCAAATTTGAATGTTCAAATCTTAAAAACACTAATAGCAGCATAATAAACAACTATATAATCATGGACCACCATAAGCAATAATTACTTGTCTAAAAATGGCCATACGAAGAGTTAGAAATATACTTGTTATACATCAATTTCTTTCACAAAGCATAAATTCAGTTTCAACAAAACATTAAAAGACTAAAGTCCAAATTTAACTCAACAATGGCAAAGTCTACTGAAGCGGCTCGGCATTGCTTTGATTCCCACTGATATTTTGCCCAGATGTATGTGCGTGACTAGAAGTCGATGGAATTCGCCGGCTCTGTATAATTCACAATAGTGTCATTTATTAGATTATTCACTACACTAGGCACCACACAAGTAAAATGCAATAGTTAAATTTCATACTAATATCATAAAATATTGCTGAATACTTACAGTTCCATGTACTGGATTGTTAGAGTTCTGGTTTTGTTGGGAGATTAAAGAAACAATCATATCTTTCAAGCCGTCAATCTCTTCCTGCATCTTGGCTTGCATCTTGAACACATCCGGATAGGATGTACGACTGGAGGTAGATGCACAAGAACCAAATACCTGTGATTGAAACCATGTCAGTCCAATTTTCACAAGGTGAACTGCTTTCAACTAAAGTCAATAATATAATGGGTTAGTCAAAGGAAACCCCTTACATGTCGTATAATACTTGCATAAGGTTAATTAGAATAGGTTTTGTTGCGGAACTAGGTCTTATCAACAGAAATGTATTAAGTTTTGATTAGCAAAAAAAAAGTTTAAGCATAAAGTACCATCTATCAGGAATGGTTGCAATTCACTAACCATTCTCTTTCACATACCAAAGTGATTCTCAAATAGCTTGTAAAAGTCTGTAGATCTAAGTGTCAAAAATTCAATGTTAAAGATAACATGTATCATCATAATAGTCTAGTGATGGGGAAAACAACAATAAAGAAACAAAACCCACAAAAAAAAAGGGTAATCGTGGAATATCTTCAACAAAATACCCAGAGATAACACAATAATATCCAAATGCCTTGGACAACTAAAATGCAAGTTTAACCAAGTTTCTGTCACATAATCATCAACAACAAAATCTCATACCTTGAACAATATCAAATGTGTTTACTCTTGCTAAATGCTAATCGAGCATTACTGAGTCAAGTTTACCTAAACAGATTATGTCAAAGCCAAATACTAATGGTAATTCTGGAATATAGGAAAGCATGTATTTCTCCTTGTATGACTTATTTTTTAAAGAGTTACTCATAACTGCTGTTACTCAATATAACTTGAACTGTCATTGTCTTAAGTTTCTCTGAAGTGTTCCAGATTACTAAGTTACGTACACAAGTTATATAGAGGATCCTAACGATGAATAATATGAGTGCTCTTTAGTTGAACTTAGTGTAAAGCAGTTAAATGAGAGAAGGTTGGTTAGTATCATTTTCTATAGTTGGAATTACTTGATTTGGTCTATTTATGCTGACTGTGCACAATTTTACAGTTCCAAACAAGTCAGTGAAGATGCCTAGTAGAACTTCCTAACTCTTACAGTCTATAAAAAACTAAATTTCAGAAAACCCTTTAACTGTTCCTCTATATCAAATAACCCCAGTTCTATTTTTAATGAATTAGCTATCCATCTACACACATGGCCACTTTTTTGTTTCATATGACATCTGTTCCGACATTTAGTAGAAGTACTTTCAGTGTTGTGAAATGATCCAAATAACCACTAACTAGATAGTGGCAGATTAAACCTGCAAAGTACTTAATCATCTCATGTGTTTCATGTTATAATATAAGATGACGGTCGGGTATGGATGTTGGCTTTGGTGTTGTTGTTATTGGTAGGTATGGATGTGATACGAAACAAAAAAGGTAGGGAGCTGATTGATGAAACAAAACTGCACTACTGCAGGGAGGCGTCTAATCTGGAAAAAGTCAGGGGAGTTTCTTATAACTTAACCAAAGTATAAACAATTAGGCAGTGGAATTTGTAGAGAAAAACTCCGGACTACTGAGAGATGCACATTTAATGGTCAAATTGAGAACCACAAAATCCTAACAAGTTTTGGTTCTTCAGAATTTTGTGCATAATAACAAGCCAAAGGAATTTTGTGCATAATAACAAGCCAAATACAATGGAGTAGCGAAATAGTAAAAGTGAAACAGTATGAGAGGGAGAATCATGAGAATCAAATTAGAAGCTAGAATAAGAAAATGACCCATAATCAGTCAGAAACAGAAGAGGAAAAGAAGGCTGCTGAGGATCGTGCTGCTGTTGTTAAGGCTTCTGGAAAGAAGAAAGAATGTAAAGCTAGTTTGACAATCACAATGTTGCTGTAGAAATGTTAAATATAAACTTGTTGCACTCTGTTTTCTTCTCCTTTTAATCAACTAGACGGATGATCTTCATCCATCCCTTTCGTCAAACGGATGAACATATTCCATCTCCTATATTTAGCAATTGTCTAAAGCCTTTGCTAAGTTTAGCAAGATACTGTGCGTTTCTATCCTAATTTTTGAGTTTTTAGTAAATGACTGCAGTGCGTTTTTCTAAACCTATTTCTAATTTTTGAGTTTTTAGCCAACGACAGTGGATGCTCTAACAAGATAGAAAAAGCAAATGAAAACTCATGCAGCATAGATAAAATTGCTATTGATGTACCTTTATTGAAGACATCTTAGTTCTTAAACTTTCTTCTATTTGATCCCTTGCCATATGAAAAGGTAGGTCAAAGACATCCTATAAGTAGTTATTGCCAAACATGAAAAGTAGTGAGAATTTTTCTTTTCCTACCAGAGAATTTTAATAGTATGAAACATTAATCACATAGAGAATAGCACAATTGTATTTCCTTACCGTCCTGCCACCCAAAGGAGACCGAGGAGACCCTGCCTCATGCTTTTCGTTAACAGACAAAGTTTACTGCAGTAACCCATTTTGTGCATTCAAGAAGTCGCGCATGTCGTTCTAAGGAAAAAATTAGCAGAAGTTACTTCCGTGTTATATCCAAACGATACTTTTACAAGATAGACAAACAAACAATACCTAAATATTTAGTGCAGCAAAAACTTGCTACATCATACTGATATCTAATACAAGAACATAAATAAATAAAAATAACAATGAGATAGTTTTGGTCCTTTTACAATGTCTTAGAATAATACGCCTAGATGATAAATAATATAAATAGTAAATGCTTTTTTAAACCAAGAAGTATCACTGTGCTTGAATTGGCAGTAAGTGATCCATAAGAACCTGCTCTGAATAAGGAAATGCTAGTGTTCATTTCTAACAGGTAAAAATAGTTGCAATCAAGATATTAAAGGATTGCTCCATCCATTTATGCGTAATGTCTTTACCAAAATAGATGATCACATTGCACCAGCCAACCAATTCTTGGTGGGCAAGATGCTCTTTACCAGCATGCCATAACACTTCAAATTTAGCTTAAATGTCAAGGAGGATATGCTATAAAAGAAATTATTTAAGTCAGATACAAGCCTGTTCTATTATGCATCTCTGCATATAATCATAAAACCCATGCATAATAAATTAAAACGCGGCTTCAGATACTGAGAGCGAAGCTAAAAAACTAAAGTACCTAACCTAATGATTTAAAGGTTACAGATTTCACACACAACTTATGAGCAGATAGGAAACAGAGAAAAAAAAACCGATCATTACAATAATTTCAAAGGAAGAACAAGCAAAATATTCTCATGCAGAAAGAAGTGTTTGTATGAAGAAGACTACAGCAAAGAAGTTAATATAATTTAGAACTTCCATCCCAAATAAAGGCATGTGGAAAGACGTGATGAATATTTTGAAGTTTTAAATCTTATAGACAAGTTAACACCTGCATTGAATGTAGTAATGCCCGCAGATAAGAATTTTCTGCCATTAGCTCTTGTTTTCTAACCTCATATGCATCAACCTGTTCCATATTCATTCAGCAGTGACAACAAGACAGCAGGAATCACAAATAAGCATTCACTCAGTTGATTGTTCCTTACTATCCTTTTGTAAAAGTCATTATCAGCCTTCTTTCCATTCCATGTTCCACGTTGGCGTCCTTCTTTCTGTTAACATGTTAATTGGTGTATCAAGTATGTTACATGAATATAGTCGCTCAAGAAAGAAAGAAAGGTATAATATATAAAATATCCAAAGCATATACATTTACAGGAAACATGCAAGAACATGAATTATAAGAGATTATATATCAATAAGAAAAAGAGAAGCTGACTGATACCTGCAATAAGTTCATTATCTCCATACCAGACCTAGATTCTTTCTTTTTCTCCATTCACACTTGGTTTAGCCTCTCCTGCAGCAAACAAGTTAATAACACTCTATCAGTTAGCAATGTGTTGCATCAACCTGCACCTCACGATTAACATAGAACTTCAAAACAGCTACGTTCACAAGATTACCTGCAGTTTTATGTATTCCTTCTCCTTTTTCTTCATTTCATGAATTTGTTGTGTGCATACTTGCTTGAAAAGTTATAATATAAATCATTACAAGTTTTTGTCAGGTATTTAATAGAAAGAACAAAAAAATTACTGAAAGAAGTGAAAAAGGCCATTATGAGAATTCTTCACCTGATTACCAATAACCATCCTTTGAAATTCATCTCATTCTTTCTGCAATTTTTCAATTTGAGCTTTGAATGCTGCAGCAGCTTTAGCCTCCTGAATAAAATAAACTTTAATGTGTACAATAAATTATACTTCAAATATTTTATATAGTATAAACTGTAAAACTCACTGTTGGGGTTAAGGTGGCAAGCTCTCAGTCCTTTGTAGGTATTTGTGCCTCAAGTCTTTCAACCTCGGCCTCCAATCTTGATATGTCAGATTGAGACCTAATAAAAATGACAGTAATGTTACTAGACAGACCACAACATTCAAAATATGTAACGCTTTTGTAATGAACAAAAAATTAACATCAAAAGAGAACTCTTTGACCACACATTTTCACATGGAAAATAAAAACAGGACACTGTTGCAGTATGCAAACTTGCTATACAGATTGAACCCAAAAGATATGTCCTTATCAGTTATCACAACTCACTAATCAGCAGCTATACCAATGGTTATGCCAAGGAATAAGATAGATATCAAAGATAACAAAAATGTCCACACAGTGGCTGACTCACAAATCACCAGCTCTTTACATTCAATGTGATGATAAACTACTGATATTTTTGGTGGTAAAATTTAAATTTACAAAGAAGGTAATATGCTCCTTAGAACATTGTGGGCAAAAATTACTTTCAGCTCTAAAGATACATCAAGAACTACAGCAATTCCAACAAAACCATACATGCTACTAAGTACTTACTAGAAGCAGTGAAACACCATTAAATCATAATACTGAGTAATAGGTTTAAACAAGAGCATTTTACCGAAACTGGCAATAGGAGAAAGAATCGACACGACGATCAGTTCTGTACTTTTCAAGAATAGTAGGCCATATAACTCCTAATAAAATTTGTTGAGAAAGCTAAATAGCCTGATAAATTATATGGAATTACTGATGGCATGTAATAGTTTAAAATGTGAAAGGAAAATTTGTTTTTCTAGAAGGACAACAAAGTATCTGACCTTGCTTATGATAGCTACGCCCAAAATTTGAAGAAACCCAACTAAACATGTTTTTTTTTTACTTTTTAGATTTGACTTTCAAGCTTGGTTGAAGGGGGGGGGGGGGGGGGGAAATATAAAATTAAAATTACAGCTTTATTTATAATTGTCAGCCATAGAATATACTTTTTAAGCACAAGCTAGACTGAAACAAATGAGCAAACAAAAACACGAGCATGCCCTCCGTTCTAGTCTGATTAAACATTAAACCGTTCTAGTCTGAAAAAAAGCACGCAGTAAAAAAATCTATCAACATTATCCAATAAAGTTTTAGCATCAGCAACTAAACAAAATGGTAGTTCAAGTAAATTCTCTGGATTAAAAAGTTAGATCAAAACAAAATTCAAACCTTTGCCTCTGATCATTTGCCGACTCTCTAAATGAGATGCTGAAGTAGAGCATACATGCAATTGCATGTCCTTGCAATCGATACCTAACACCAGTTAAGATGCATTTAGAGAAAAACCCACAAAATCAGTAGTTAGGGTTTTGGATGTTCCATTTAGAGAGAGAGAGATTTTGGAGACAGGAAATTCGTTTTTGGGGAGAGGGGAAGAGCGGCGCGTGAGTAGTTAGAATTAGAAGAAATTCGTTTTTGGGGGGAAATGAAGAGTGGAGCGGGATTAATTCGGCTAGCGCCTGATGTTTTGGGGGGGGGGGGGGGGGGGGGGGGGGGGGGGGGGGGGGGGGGGGGGGGGGGGGGGGGGGACTGGAGCTAATGTATGGCCTATAACGGCGGTTCTTATAAAACCGCCGTTATATATATAATATATAACGGCGTAATATATCACCGCCGTTATAGAGGCCCGCTATTAAAAAAATTATTATAATGACGATCTATCGCGGCGTTTGGGCATAGACGCCGGGATAGATATGCCGTTAAATCCATTCCGATTAGTAGTGCATGCCCCATATGTGGTACTAATACTTATTCTAAATGGTTGAAACATAGTAAAAAAAAGTGTTTACCTGAACCATAGGCGGTTTCTTGGACCAAAACATATATTACGGTTCAAGAGAAGTTTGTTTGATGGAAAACAATAGCTTGAGGAGTCACCTAGATTAATGGTCGGAACAAGAATTTTGAATGAGATAAAAAATAGTGAAAATGATTTTGGGAAGGGGTCAAAGAAAAATAAGAGAAAGTTGCAACCAGTACAGATGTGGAAGAAGAAGTCAATATTTTTTGACTTGCCTTACTGGAAGGTAATATACATAACCCACTTTATTTATCTTATTATCTATTTTTTCATTTTTTTGGAAATTAGTTAGTGTTACGTTTCTTACACATCTTACTTTTTCTGGAAAGGAATTACTGATAGCAGGGTTTTAGGAAAAAGATGAGTATAAATTATTTACCTTTGCCTGTATTGTATTTAGCAGCATGGAATCTTTTTTGTATTCATAGGATACTCTATTTTCTTTCTTTTATATTGTGAATAACTGTGAATGTGATAAGGACTACGAAGAATTGCAGCAAATATTAGCTTTATTTATGCTTGATTATTTTAGGGTTGCAGGTTTTGTTTGTACAGGAATTTTACACCTGTTAGTGTTAGATTCTTTGCCTTTATTTTTTTATTTCACAAATTTATATTATCATAAATGTGTACAAATACTGACTTGATATCAGTTTGTGGTATCTGTATTGTAGATTTGAATATGGATGGTATCGAGACTACACTTAAAAGTTAAAACATTCGAATAATTTTGACAGGCCAGGTTACTCTTCTTTCATACAAAATATTCATCCATTTTGTTGATATCTAGTTAATCTTCATTTCATTCACAGTCCAGATTCTTTAGTTAGCGCATTTAGTTTAGTATCCTAACAATGTCTGTATTTATGTACACTACAAACATCAAAATGCCAATACATGATCTGCATTTTTTCCATTATTTAGCTTAATACACCTTACCTTTGAAATTGGCATTTTCGATTATATAGTGTGTTTAGAGGAGTCAAGTGATTGTATGTGAACTCAGAAAATTTCCATTTGTAAGTACTATCTGTGAACTCATCTCGGTATCCTTTTAATAGTAACACATTTTCGTCATATGGATAGAAGACAAAATTCTCAGTACAATATCTTTCCTGGGATGTGCATGTTTTATGATTCATTTGACGTCAATGGTAGTCATATATCTATGGTAGTTCATTTAATTCTTTGTGCTTATTTTTATGATAATAATTTATATCGACACATATTGCTTCAGCAAAAGTTCACATTCAATGGACGTGATAGAGAAGCAAAAATTTACACCCTACAAGTGATGGGAAGATGTGCCAGGGCATGCAAAGCAAAATTGGGGGCAAGCTTAAACATGAAACCAATTTACAAAAGTCAAAGAGAGTTGGATGAATTTGTAAAATCAAGAAACAACCCAAAATTCAAGGTAAAAAATTATGTATACTATTCTGTTTAACTTGCTATATCGTGTCTTTTATATAAAATTAAATATATTAGAGTACAATTTGTCTTGTAGGCAAAAAGTGAAAAGTTCATGGAAATGAGAAATAAACAAACTATCCCTTACCGTGGTGGTCGAAAGGGATTTGCTCGGATAGAATCTGAAATAGTAGTGAGTTAATTATAAATTATTTTTGTTAGCATTATTAAATGTGTTGTTTATAAATTTGATGTTTGTGATCATTGTATTTGTTTGCTATATAGAAAGAAGAGGGTCTCATTTGTCAAGATAAAGTTAGTCTTCGTTGTTGGTATCGAGCATATACAAAAAACAACGATGAAGCAGGAAAGCCAGATGATGTTTAACTCATAGTATCGTTCTAAAGTTGTTTTCTCACATGGTTTATCATTAGTTAAATACAGATTCTTATTGTTCAATCATATGTTCATATTAATTTTGTGCTTCTTTTATTTTCAGAAAAAGGTGAAAGAAGAACTAGCTTCATCGCCACCCGAGACATCCCACGTAGGTCTGGGTTATGAAGGTGACACATATTCATGGGTATTTAACAAGCCTGAACGACAAGGTCGTTTATCCGCAATGGGAGCAGGAGCCAACCCATCTAAATCAAGTGCCTCGATTGCAACCTCTGCCGAAGTAGTTGAGCTCAGAGGAAAGGTTGATTCACTTGCTGAAACAGTGAAGGAGTTGAAAGGTTTACTTAAAAAGCAAACCAAGTGTAAAAACTCTAACTCAAAGCATAAGAAAGTAAGAATACTGATTTTCATTTCATAGCTGCTTAGATTAAAAATAATAGATTTATAATTCAGTTTGTTATTTTACAGTGTGGTTCAACAAGAAGAGGATAGTGAGGATGATCTGGAGGAAGAAGATAGTGATGAAGATATGGAGGAAGAAGACAGTGATGCTTAAGATGAAGAGGGTAGTGAAGATGATGAAGAAGATCATAGTGATAGTGATGATAATATGGATACTGATGGTGAAAACGATAATGACGATGATAGTGACGAGGAGGATGACGATGAGGATAAGCGCTCAAAATTGCGTAACAGTGATCCATTATCAACTACTAATGCAACTGATACTCCACAGGTAACCCAGTACAGTTTTGGTATTTTCACACACACACACACACACACACACACACACACACACACACACACACACACACATATATATATATAACACTTGTAATAACTTTTTTTTATGTTTTCATGTTAGTCACTCAATGGAAGCAGTAATCGTAGAAGTAGAAAGTGTGAATTGTTAAACTGGGAGGCATCGACTAAAGTGGTTGCAATTGGGCGATGGGTGACAAATGATCCTGAGGTGGTAGTGCACTGTGTACCCATTGGCAAAATGCTTTCAATGTTGGGGTGGATGAAGTTAGACAACCTTCAGCACCGTTATTTAGGTTAGGTGGTGGTGTAGATACTCTAGACGAGGTTATGAGACTTGTAATTGCATGGCCGACCGATCACATCAAGATGTTGGATGCTAACTAGGTACATTACTTTCCTTCTACAAAATTATATTAGCTTAAAAGAGAGACAAGTTGATTCTAATGGGGTGAACTTTCATAACAAGACCTTATGAATCTTTTTTCCTTTTTTTGAATTTGTTCTTGTTTCATATTTAAAAGATAGTAATAGAGGGCTACCAAGTGCTCCCTCCTTGGTGGTGAACTTTCAAGCAATTTTTGATAAAGCTCTTCTCCCCTGAGCTCAGATCCGGCGCGATCTCTCCTCCTTTCCTGTTCTCCCCTTCATTAAAGTTGTTTGCCTTCGAGTTTTCTCCATACCCTCTTCATTTCCCCCTCTCTCCCTGCTTTTGCATCTTCTGCCTCCTGGTGTTCGGCGACTCCCCCCTCGGCGCGTGTCCCCTTGGTAGTCAGAGCGTTTGGCTTCCTCCCCTTCTCTCCTGCTCTGGTGTCTTCTCTCCTGTGGATTGTGCTTCGCTGTTTCAGCCTGCCTGCCTGCCACTCCGTTTCCGTTCTGGTCCTTCCCCTATTCGTGTGCCTTTCGCTTAGAGGTTGGGTTTCGTTTCGCTACTTCCCTTTTCCTTTGCTGCCGATCACTGTAAGTTATTTTATTGCGTTGTTGTTTTTTGCTAGTATTGGCTGCACTTGTTTGTCTGATTTTGTTTTGAGTTTTGTTGTGATTGTGGGGCGTTTAACTTACTATCCCGATCTACTTTTCTCTGAGATCCTTTGATCTTCTTTTCTTGTTTTTTCTGGATCTTCAGTCCTCTTCTCCCGCCCTCTTACTTCTCTTCCCCCTTTGTCCCTGAGCTTTCCCTCCCCCTTGCCTCTCGCTTGGCAGGATTGTTGACGGCGGTGCTCTCTCTACCGCCATTACTACCCATTCTCCCTAGTTTCAAGTTCTGCTTTTAGTGGGCTTGCTCTGTCGTCTGGCCCATGGAATTGTCATGGGTAGAGGTTGTTAAAAAAAAAATAAATTGAAGGCTTCTTTTAGCCAGCGGCCCTCTGGGCCTTATTCGGGGATTGGGTCTGCTGGCCTTGGGTTGTTTAGATCCAACCGACCCATTTTTCCAGAGGCTTCTATACCCATGCCTTCCCGCCCTATTGCCAGCTCTATCTCTTCATCTTCCTCCATGCCTCAATTTTCTTCTCTCCTCTCCTCACCCATCTGCTTCCGGTGTCTGCAAACGGGCCATTTGAAGTTTTCGTGCAGTGCTAAGATGAAATGCCTGTTCTGCTTAAAGGAAGGCCATGCGCGTCACCGCTGTTTTGCACTCCAAAAAATTCTGGGCCTTTCCGTTGGAGTTCCGATCGCAGATCAGGTGCTTTCCGCTCTTGATTTTTCGGCCTTGCAACGGAAACTGGCAGACATGCCAACGGCTAAGCCCAAGAAAAAGAAAGTCTCCTCCATGTCCCCTCTTCTCCCTACTCCCCCTATTTCCTCTCGCCTCCTGGTTCCTCCTACTTCCGCTGCTGATGATATTGTTGCCCCTCCGCCTCTTCCGGTGAAACCGTTGGTGGCGCAGGTTTTCTTACCGGACACAGAGCTGTCGGAAAGATTGAAATTCTTCAGCAATTACGGAGCCATTTCCTTCCTCGGTGGTTCGATCCCTTTCTACACCCTCAATGCTTTTCTTTGCAACTCTTGTAATGTTCGAGATTGGAATTGGGTGCTCTACTCTTGCTCGAATGGAGACGCCATCATCCAATGCCCTTCTCCCAAGATTCTCGAAGAGCTTTGTGCTAACTCTTCCCTCGCGATCGGTTCCATCTCTTTAGCGATTCGCAAATGGGTCCTTATCACCTCTCCCTCGTCATCTTTGAACCCGGTGCCAACCAAGGTTTCTATTGTGGGTCTCCCCCCCTTCTGTGATTCTATGAAACTGATTGCTCCAATGGCCAAATGTATTGGGGAGCTTGTTAGCTTGTCTTCCTGCGCTAGGCTTGCGTCAGGCAGCCTGCAGGTTGAAGCTTTATTCTATTGTCCCAATAGAAAGGATCGTATTGAGGCTTATTATCTGAATGATGGTATTTCTGCCTTTAACGTATCAGTTCAATACCACGATATTGTTCCCCCTTCGGGATCCCCGAAGTCTTCATTTCGTCTCGAGCCTCCCCCAGTTTTTCAACCTGGCTCTTCGTCGCTGACTAAGGCTGAGATTGCTCTTGCGAAAGCTTCTACTAAACCCCCTGCTAGGAGAGTGGCGTCGCAGCATCGCAAACCACTCCATCTGCCTAGCCCAGCGAAGACTTCTCCGTCCAAGGCACCGAACTTAGTTTGGATCAACCCTGAGCATGCCTCTCAGCCGGCATCCAGGGGTTTGGCTCCTTCTCCCTCAATTGCGTCGCTGCCGTCTCCTTCTCAGTTGCCTCCCAAAGGTCCATCCCCCATCAAGAGTGTTCCGGCAACTGCTCCCACTGCTCCCATTGCTGATCATTGGCCCACTTGGGATATTAATCCTTCATTTGCTTCGGACTGGGACCGATTTCAAAAGTTGGCGCATTTCCCCACCTCCAGTGCATCTCTAACTCCTCCTATCGCGAGCTCTGCTAAGATTTCTTCCCCCCTAAGGCACTAGAATGGGTTGATCAAGATGACTTGCTTCAAGAGGAAGTTGCTGATATGCAGTCTGCGCAAGCTTCCAAACAGGTATCTTGTTTATTTTTTTCAGTTTCCTCTAGTTTTGTTCTCGTTATTTCTGTAGACTTTCGGTTGCATGTTGATGTTCTTGATTGTGCGGCTGCTGTTTTTGTAGTTCTGCCGAGAGGACCTGCTTGGGCATTGCGTCCGCAGTCCCTCTTTTCTTTTACTCTAGCATGGCTATCGCCTAATACATTTTCTCGGGTTCGAGGACATCAGAGGGCTCAGTCTCCTGAGGTTCTCCCCGTATCACCGTATCGGCGGGCCACGGAGTTTTTGTCACCCAATTCTATCTCTCTTTTAGACTCTCCACCGGTTTGCTTTGTCAAAGACATTCCTCTGCCCTCTGTCCCCCTTGCTAGCGAATGCCAGCAGGTCTTTCCTCCTTGGTCCTCCTCGTCGGACTGCCGTTCGCATCGTGTTATTCGATCTAGTGCACGTCTGTTGGCGTTAAATATAGCGCGCACTAACTCTTCCCCCTCAGTGGTATCGCCCTCTCCTCCAGCCCATCATTCCTCCCCCTCTAACGCCCTGTTAGGCTCCTTCTACCACGCTTTCGACTCCTTCTCTGATGGTGAGATGGAGTCCATTGCTCAGTCGTTGGGTTTCATTTTTGCATCAGATTCTGCTTGTCCTATTCGTACTCTTAGACTTAAAGAACGATTTAGAGTCCGGGAGCATACCGATTCTGATGATTAGTATCTCTTAGAACATCTGGGGCCTCAATTGCCCCGTTAAAAAGCGAGCCATATTTGAACTTATTGCTTCCTCCCATTGCGACCTTATTTCCATTTAGGAATCGGAAATAGAGTCGCCCTCCCCTCGCCTTTTCCGAGCATTAGGAGGCTCCTCCATCGCCAGATAGATCTCTTTGGACTCTATTGGCGCGAAGGGAGGTATCCTCCTGGGCTTCAAGGAATCGGTTTTCTCCCTTATCACGGTTCACCGCATGAATTTTTTCTTGATTGTCCAATTGCACTGGACGGTTCTCAATTGCGTATTGACTGTGATTTCGGTTTACGGCACTTCGTCATCGCAGTGTCGGCCTCTTTTTTGGACCGAATTCCAATCGTTACACAATTTCGTTCAAGGTCTCTGTTACTTTTGTGGAGACTTCAACGTCACCAGGTTTGCGTCCGAAAGGTCGAACCCGGGAGCCTCCTTCTCCCAATCCTGCATCTTTAATGATTGCATCAGAGATCTCCAGTTAATTGACATTCCGATTAACGGGAGATCTTTCACTTGGTCCAACCAGCGTTTTCCCTCTATCTTGGCCAAACTGGATCGAATCCTTGTTTCTCATTCTTGGTTTTCCAAATTCCACAACTCTTTTGCCAAAGCCCTTTCCAATCCGTCATCTGACCATGTTCCCATCGCTCTATACTCTAACTTTCATTTCCCTCATCATCACCAGTTCCGTTTTGAAAAGTTTTGGCTCCAAGACAAGATTTTTGTTAATCTGGTTGAGGAATGCCTCACCTCGGTCACTGGGTCTTCCGGTCTTGGCAACCTCCTTCTTAAGCTCCATGCCATTAAGCATGGATGCAAGATCTGGCGCCGCGAAAGGCAATTCAACTCCAATTTTCTTAAAAGTTTTCTTCTTGCTTCCATTGAAGCATTCGATGTTATGGAAGAGCAAGGCCCTTTATCTATTGCTGCTCGGGACGAGCGTATAGCTTGCAAGCGAGAGTATGCTGACTTCCTCCTTCAGGACCATACCAAATGGGCTCAAAGAGCCAGGGTCAAATGGCTGAAGGAGGGAGATGGGAACACCGCCTTTTTTCATCAGTTTGCTTCTCACAGGCAATGCTGTAACCGTATTTCCTTGATCCAAGATAACGGTGTGGATCTCCACAATGAAACGGATATCCATCATGCTTTTCTTTCCTTCTACAAAGAGCTTATCGGCTCGCCAAAACCTCGTCAGATCGCCCTTGATTGGCAACAACTATACGGCCCCCATCTCTTTGATCTGTCCTCTCTCGAGGCTCCTTTCTCCATGGAAGAGATCAAATCTGCTGTCTTCGCTTTAAAAAGCGATTCGGCACCTGGACCGGACGGTTTTCCGGCTTTTTTCTTTCAAAAGTTCTGGTCCTGGCTCAAGGATGACCTCTTTGTCCTTTTTCAAGACCTGCACCAGGGATCCTTCTCTTTCGACCGTATCAACTATGCGCATATTATTCTCATCCCTAAAATGGCGGGGGCTCACATGCTAGCGGACTTCAGGCCCATTAGTTTGATCAACACCTCTTTCAAAAACATCATGAAAGTCCTAGCCGCTAGGCTCAGTACTATCATTTCTCTCCTTATTGATCCGGCCTAATCCGGCTTTATTAAAGACCGCTTCATTCTCGATAGCGTCGCTTCAGCTCAGGAGATTATCTCCTTCTGCCACCATTCCAAATCAGAAGGCATCCTGCTTAAGCTAGACTTTCAAAAAGCTTACGATAATGTCAGTTGGGTTTTTCTTCTTGACATTCTCCTTCATAGAGGTTTCGGCCCAAAATGGATTGCGTGGATCAAATCTAGCCTGTTCGCTGGTACGTCCTCTATCATTATCAACGGCTCGGAAGGCCACAAATTTAAGATCAAATGCGGCCTTCGCCAGGGAGACCCCCTCTCCTCCCTTCTGTTCTCCTTGGTTGCGGATGTTTTCAGTAAGTTGCTTCGCAACGCTCGCGAAGCTAATGTTATTGATGGTCTGGGGCGCTCTCAGCAATTTGATGGTATTCTTAACTTGCAATATGCTGATGATACTATTATTTTCACTAAACCGAACCGCCCTTCTTTGCGTAACCTTAAGCTCCTGCTTTATTGTTTTGAGCTGGCATCGGGCCTCTCCATCAATTTTCACAAATCCTCGGTGATTTGGCTGGGTGGTGACCACAGCCGTCAATCCGAGATTTCCCAATTTTTCGACTGCCACATTGCGGAATTCCCCATTACCTATTTGGGTATTCCGTTGAGATGGGGCAAGCTGCTCAAAACTGACTGGTTCCCCCTCATTGATAAAATCGAAGCTAGACTCAATATCTGGACCGGTAGATTGTTATCTCGCGGAAGGAGATTAGTCCTTCTCAATTCTGTCCTCTCGGCTATCCCTCTCTACATGATGTCTTTCTATTATCTTCCCTCCTGGGTCATCAAGAGGCTAAACCAAATCAGAAGCAATTTTTTCTGGTCTGATTCTTCCAGATTTAAGAGAGGTTCTCACCTTTGCAACTGGAAACTTATCTGTTCCTCGAAAGCTAGCGGTGGCTTGGGAGTTTTAAACCTGCGGGACCACAATGTTGCCCTGTTAGGCAAATGGCTCTAGAGATTCAATAAATTTAACCATCTACCGTGGGTTCAGTGTATCAAAGGGTATTACTTCTCTAGCCGCCCTTGGTGGGTCTTTCACTCCTCTAACTATCGATTTGCATCCCCTTTCTGGAAAGGTGTTTGGAGGGCCGCCGAAGCCTTCCAATGCGGTATTTACCGTATCTGCGCTGATGGCTCTAGAACTAAATTCTGGACTGACCTCTGGATAGGCAAGACCAAACTCTCCTCGGCATATCCTAATCTTTTCCAGCTTGCCTCCTACCCGAACGCCTCTGTGTCCGATTCTTTCTCTTGGGTTCACTCCTACTAGGCAATGGTTTATCCCATTCTCTGTGGAATTGTCTCCCCCCTTAATGTCTGATCTTCTCGATATTATGCACGCTCTGGTTCTCTTCGATTGGCAGCCTATTGAAGATATCGGATGGCGGTGGGGCGCCTCCGGGTCTTTCTCGGTTAAATCTTTCTATAATTTTCTTAATTTTCGTGGTATTAAATCTTCCTCAGCAAGTTTCATCTGGAGTTCTTGTGTCCCCCTCAAAGTCAAGATTAATACTTGGCTTGCCCTTAACAATAAATTGCTTACGGTCGAGGTCCTTAACGATAGAAATCTAGCTTGGGGACAACTCTGTCCGTTGTGCTCTGAAGTTTCGGAAGATGGTAATCATCTCTTTGTGCGCTGCTCCTTTATCGCTCCTCTATGGAAGATTGTTTCTCTGGCGTGGGAAAACCCAACATTACCATTCAATCTTTTTTCTTGTTGGTCTTCTCCAGCTTCGCATCCTAGATTTCGCAAAGGTTGGAATCTATCGGTTCATATTATTATTTGGATTGTGTGGCTAGAAAGAAACCGTAGGCTGTTCTCGCATAAAGCTGCCACCATTTCTTTCTTGATTGATGAGTTTTTATTTCTTTATAAATTTTGGTCTTCGAATGTTAAAATTCAAGATAGAGACGCTTATTTTTATAGCCGGTTAGAGAAATCTGTTCTTTGCCTTAACAATCTTAATGCTTTATGATTCTCTTTTTTGGGAGTTTTGATCACATCGTTTTTATCGTAGGTTTAATTTGGGGAATGGCTTCTCTGTTCTGTGTTTCCTCTTGGCCACTTTTGGTGCTGTCCTTTTGGAGCGTCCTTAAGCCCGACTGAGAGCTAAGGCACTGTTTTGTTGTGTCTGTTCACTCAGACAGTGGGTTTTGTGGTTTGTGGTCGTTTCTTTTCTTTTGACTCTGTGTTGGATCGGGCTTCGTTTTGTAGTGACTGCGGCCTTCATGATGGTTAGCTTTGGTCGTTTTTGCTATGGTTCAGCTGACCCAGGCCCGATTATGTTCAGGGCTAGCTTTGGATGTGTATTCTCTACTAATCACGTTTACTTTCTTTCTTTACTGGCTTGTCTATCTCGCTATACTTAGTTCATTCTCTGTTTTTTTAGTGTTGGTTTGGTGTGTGATGGTTTATCAGTTTCTTCCTTCTATTGTCTGGCGCTTTGTTGCTAGTGTGTGCCTGTACCATTGCTCGGAGTTTGTTATATTGATTATTGAGCGATCTGCCTGAGCTAGCCTATTTTAGTGGGGATGTTTCCCTTCTTTTTCCGGCTCCTTTTTGGGGTCTGGCTGTGTGTAATTTTTGCTGCCTCTGTTTGTTCGCCCGGCTTCTAGTATGGTTGTTTGCCAGGTTCTGTTATTACGATCGGCGTTTCTCCTTCTGCGTCGAGACGAGTTGTGCGCTGCTTGACTGTCTTCAGTTCCCGTCTCTCCCCGCTTGGCGAGACGCGAGCGGGCTATGTTGCGGGCTCTTCGTCCGCTGTTTTCCGAGAGTCATTATGGTGGTTCTTGTGGGCGGCTTGTCGTCTTGTCCAGGGGCTACCCCTGGTCCACCCGGCCTCTCGTTTGGAGCTGGCGGCGCTTTGTCCAAGGATGTAAGATGAACCCTCATTGGAGGCTTACCGGGGATACCGGTTGTCGTCCTTGACTCGTTGAGTTTCGCTTCCTGCCCATCTTGACAGCGGCAACGCAATGCCGGCTTACTTCGCCCGTTTACTATCCCGTGCTCATTGTTGTCTGTTGCTCTTTTTTCGCATTTTCGTGCACATTACGACGTCGGTTTTACGACTTGTAAAACTCTTACCTGTTTTGGTGTTTCGTGTTGTACATACTTTGATTATTAATATATTTTTTGATCTGGCTGGAGTCTTCGGACTCTATCCGTTTACATCAAAAAAAAAATTGTTCTTTTTTGATTAACATTCTTTAACTTGGCTATGTTAATTGTTGGGTGATAGATTGAAACATAGCTCTGTAGAGGTGTGTTTGGTTTGATGCAAGTGCAATTTCTAATTGCAAGTGCAAAATGTGAATATAAACACCGGCTTAGTGATGGCACATACTGCAAACATCCTAGTTTCATCCATAAGATACTTGAATTTGTTTTAGTTTTAAACACATTATCCTAAATAATAAATGAAACATGTAGTTAAGTAACAAGTTTAAATGTTTTATTTTGTTAAAATTAGACTAATAGGTAAAAAAGTTGTTGAATGCACAAATTAATAAATATATCCAAATTAATAATATATCACTGTTCACTACTCAGTGGAGTGAAATAGACTGAGTACCATACCGTAGAATAGCATAAGAAGTATAATGTTGCATTTGAAGGCTCATTGAAATTGAACATTTCACGCTGGAGCATCTTTTATGCTAAAACCGAGCTTTTCCAACTATGGTACTAAGAGAAGGTGTTCCCGATAGATACCATACATGCATATATAGGTGCAATATGCATGTGTATGTGTTTGTATTTTCAGTATAAAAAAGCTGATGGATAGACACGAAAACATTTATGACAAATTAATATTTTTATCTTCATGCACCCAGTTCTTGATTCTCAGTATTGATATGATTCCCATAGCCATGACTCCCATAGCCTGTAGCACATATTAGTGAAAAATTTGGCATCTCACCTGTAAGCATGATGTGAGATGCCTATAACATATGTTGTCCATTTAAGTTTGTTACAATATTTGCTTTGCTGAAACTAGAACAATAAATGAATGGGCAAGTCTAAATAAATGATTATTCATCCTCTCACATGTTTTAACTATGAGGCTTATAATGAATGGTGAAAATTTCAGTTGGCTATGTATGTGCTTGCTCACCTTCATTTATGAATGTTCTTTATTTATAGTACTCATACATCATGGTTGATGGTTCTATCAGAACATAAGTGGATGGTTGATATTTTGAATTTTAAATGTGTGGTGTAGATTTAAGTGGATGGTATTTGGAGTTTCAAATGTATGGTTTAGTGTTACCAAAAAAAAAAGTATGGTTCAGATTCAAGGCTGATGATTGATATAGATTATAATTACAAATGTCGTTAAGAGATTTTTAAATTGGTGGTTGTCCATAATATATAAACCCCAACTCTCTAATTATAATAGAAGAAATAATATAAATGAGTAGCTTTACACAGTTCTGTACCCTATCTAATATAACTCAATCTTCATTTTCGTATAATGTGGTCGGGACTATGATACATCATAAACTGTCTGCATACCACAAGTATATGGGCTCACTCATTGATTCTCCATTGTATCCAAATTGCTTATATAGTTCCCTATGCTTCTTTTCCTTCTGGTTTAATAGTTAGTTGTAGGTGGTGTAGTTTGAAGTGTGTATTATACACCATTATATTATACAGATAGTAAGTAGGATGAGCTGAAGCTTTGTATCTTAAGTAATAGTTATTTTTTACATTGCAGGTCATGGTCACGGGCGTGGGCAAGAAAGAGGTCAAAACCGAGGAAGAGAGGACGTGATGGGCCGATGATGAATGGAGGAGGATCTGAAAGGGCTTAAATAGTCAACTCTGTTGCTTTTAGTATTTTTGGATTAATAACTAATCTTTTTTAGTATATGCACTTTTTGACATATAGCCCATGGAAGGTCGTACTCTGTATCATGATGGGGCTGATAACTGTGATTTTCATGTGTTTCATTTTTAGATTCAACTAATTGTAGTACATTTTAAAATTATTTTTAGCAAAAGGGTTTTTTACTATTTGGTATATGTTCAATTTTGATAATTTATATATATGCATCTGGAGAATTTTCAAAACTTTTCTATGCATTTGTAGATATTTTTTTTTTTTTTTTTTTTTACATACAGGTCAAAATAAATAGCGTTTTAAAAACACTGTAAAAAAAGACCACTCTTACAAACGATAGCGTTTCCGAAACATTATTAAAGGCATAGCGTTTGGAAAACACTAAAAATAGAATAGCGTTTCGACAAACGCTATCGTATATATAACATTTTCAAAACACTAT
Source organism: Hemerocallis citrina (assembly GCA_017893485.1). Classification (NCBI taxonomy): domain Eukaryota; kingdom Viridiplantae; phylum Streptophyta; class Magnoliopsida; order Asparagales; family Asphodelaceae; genus Hemerocallis; species Hemerocallis citrina. Next base: position 1,627,198 of record JACEHZ010000293.1, read on the forward strand.
AAATACCATAGCATTTCGACAAACACTATCGTATATATAACATTTTGAAACGCTATATATGCGATAGTGTTTGTCGAAATGTTATGGTATTTATAGCGTTTTGAAAATGCTATATACGATAGCGTTTATCGAAACGCTAATGCTATATATACGATAGCATTTCGACAAACGCTATCGTATATATAGCATTTTGAAAACGCTATATATACGATAGCGTTTGTCGAAATGCTATATATACGATAGCGTTTCGAAAATGCTATTGTATTTATAGCGTTTTCGAAACGCTGTTCCTTTTATAGCGTTTCTTGGAAACGCTATGGACATACCATAGTGGGGGCATTTACAGTGTTTGCAAAACGCTGTCATACATCTTTAATAGCATTTACAAAATGCTATCAAATGACATATATGTTGTAGTGAAGTGACTCCCCGATCATGGTATTTTGTCTAATCTTTATTACGATTTTTGGAACATTTTAAAACCGCAACTTTGAAGTTTTATATATCTTATGATTCTACTCTAGTAGTATTTTTATTTCAATCATTACTATAATGTAAACTTTTCAAAAAATGATTTCGGACGAATACATTAGCCATATTGTTGTCCTGGCTTATACAAATTTTTTGAAGTGTTTTAATCCTCCTCCTATGTTGTATTGTATTACTACTGTTATGCATACTCGTATCAAATTAGCAAGTACGAAAAGCTTGATTGAAATATTTTTTACTTTACTTGGAGATGATTCTGAATATAATTATTGTAATGAATTTTTGGCTAGCTTTGAATCGACATTAAATAACTTGTATGGTTATTATGATAGAATTTTTACATCTAGTAATACAACTAGTATAGTTACTTCCTTTTCTTCTACTTCTAGAGGTAAGGGTAAGCGTACATTAGAAGATGTCACTGTTAATTTACTTGCTCGTATTTAATCAAAAAAATCTAAGAGTACTAATGCACCTAATGAATTAAATTGGTATAATCAATAAAATAGTGAAAGTACTAGTACTAAGATTGAAGTGCTACAATGGTGGAAAGAACATGAAAATCTTTTTTCATATTCTTTCACATATGGCTAGTCTGGCTAGAGATCTACTAACTCCTCATGTCTCCATAATTGCTTCCGAAAGAAATTTTTCTACAAGTTACAGAGTTTTAATAGATTACAAGAATCGCTTGAAGTCGGATTCATTGGAGATACTCGGGTGCACTGAAGAATGGATGAATGCTGAAGACATGACTCAAGAAAAAATGCCATTTACATCAACAAGTGGAAGCAGACTCTCCTGAAGTCCAACAACAAGATTACGGAATTTAGGACGATGAGATCCTAGGTTTATGTTAAGTAGAGTTGCACGACAGCAGTCCAATGCCCTCTCTTCAATCTAACTCTGGGCTATCTCGAACTCTAGATTGTCCTCTTAAACATGCAATTGAAGGAATTTATATATTATTTTAACAATATTTGTATGTAAAAAAATTGTAAAAATTTCATAAAAGTTGAAATGAATAATATATACAATTTGTTTAATGCTTAATCTCTTATACTTGATGTACAATTTTTATTTATTTATTTTTTAGGTTAAAAGAGATGGAGAAAAAAACTTGTAAAAAATTTATAGTAGTTGAAATGAATAATCAATAATATATGTTTTATTTCACTCTTATACAGTCATACTTGTAAATTTTTTTTTAGGGAAGTTGTATATTAAAAAAAATTTCAAATGGGCCAACCTGCGACCCGGCCCGACCCGAAATGGGTTCGACCCTAATGGGTTCAAGGGTCGACCGGGTCGAAGTTTCCAATAACGAACCCGGCCCGGACCTACCCGGTTAACGCTCCGACCCGACCTGGACCCGAACCCGAACCCGAACCCGTCCAAGTATGACTGCAATCAGGGCAGGTCCGACCTGATCCGGCCCGGTCTACCCGAATGCCAACCCTATAAGAGCATCCACAATTGTTTGCTAAAAAATATGGCGAAATGGCAAATGAAAATAGCAATCTGAGAATTTCAATGCAACGGTGATTTGCTAAAATTTGAGAAAAATGGTACATGTTGTTTCGTCCGTTTGTTTTTTTTTACAATTAATTAATTAATGATTAGATATTAAAATAGGTTAATTAAATAAATTAAACAATAAAATATATCTTAAACCTACTTAATTATACACTAACCTAACTTATACACTAACTTAATATGGCATTTTGGGCTGGACGGGACAACATGTTGTCCCGTTCGTCCAAGCCAAAAACGCTTGAAATGGGACAACATGTCTTGTTTGAGCGATTTTTTTTGTTCAGACGGTACATGTTGTACTGTCTGATCATTTTTTTAAAAAAAAGGGTCAGACTGATCCCATTAAAAAATTAAAAAAAATAGGAACGGAACAATATATTCCGTCTCCTATAATTTGAGAATCGCCAGTTCGTTTCTCAAATATAAGAAGTGATTGTAGCGATTTTGTAAAAATATTGCAAAATAGCAAACGACTGTAAGCAATCGTTTTTCCAAAATATGAGAAAATGACAAATATAGCAAAAATTGGATGCTCTGACCAAGATTATAAGGTCAAAATCTTTCGATACATGGATTTGACCAGCAAAGTCTCTCTCTCGTCAATTTTATACATAAAGACAAAATAGATATTTATATAACTTCCTATAGCTATAATTAAGGTTTGAAACCTTGTCTCAAGTTCTTCACTTTTACGCGTCCTTTCTTCTAGTCTCCTCTCCCATGCCTTCCTACATTTAATTTACTCACGTAGAATTTGTAAGTTGAAACTCCCGTCGAATAAGCTTACAATAAGCGAGCACATATTTTGCATGTGTTCTAATTCTTTCAACGAAATCAATCATTTTCAATATACACCAAAATACCCACAATATGAGATATTACAGATCATAAGTATTTTGTTAAAATATAAATATTAAATGCTCAGTATTTACCAAACCTCAAAGTTTTGTTTTAATGTGTCTTTAGACTGAGGAATATTGATATTCGACAAATAGAAAATAATTGATGAAGAAAACAAATGACTACTTTCTAATCAAGCAATATTCACCACTACTTTACAGTTTTGTAGATATATATATTTTCTCAGACCATTGTTTGACAATTATTTAACTTTTATTAATTAGCCTGCTTAATCATTTTGAATACACTTTTAGACTCATTCATTTCCCACCTCCCACTTTATTCAGTCATTTTCACTCTTAGCAACTTAAATTTGGCAGTAAACCAATTGCATATTGAAGTGAATAATCTTAAGCTGGCAATATCAGAATGATAAGATTTGGTGGGAAAACAAATTGTGGCACATGCATGTGGTCCAAGTCAACTCAGAGATATGTTCGGTTTCTAGTGCTCTCAAATTGTCTCCGTCTCCCTACATTATGCTCACGTTTTCTTTTTCACCATTTCAAATTACTTTTAAATTAGGTAATAAGTAAAATAAATTATACTATATTTCCATTATTTCTAATCTCTCTATATATAGTATATACTAGTAATTTACACGTGCGATGCACGTCTTAATAAATATAGTTTTTTAAAATAAAAATTTAGACATAGTATGGATTTGAACTTAAAACCTCCTTTATAATAGTTATGCACGTATATTGCACGGATTGGTAGAATGACAAAATATTTACAAATAACACTAAGGCCTTCTCCCATTATAATATTAGAGATAATAATATTCAACTTCATTTTTAATATTAAGACATTCATCACACGTGCTAATTATTGTTGACTTACGTGTATCGCACGTTTAATTTCTAACTCTTTATCAAAACGTGCGATGCGAAAAATACTAGTAATAATATAATGGGAGGCCTTAGTGTCATTTGTAAATTTGTAAATCTACCAACGCGTGTATTGCACGTGCACAACTAATATGAAGGAGGTCTCATGTTCGAGTCTTCACTACATCAGATTTTTTACTTTATTTTTTTAATATATATTAAATGTGTATCACACGTGTAAATTACTATCTATCTATGATCTATCTATCTATCTATCCATAATATAATATATAATAACTATTATAATGGAATAGTTGGAGTTGTAAATCTACCTACTTACGTGCAACACACGTGCAACTCCAACACTCTCATTATAGTCTTCACATTAACTTTTAAAAATATATAATCATATTTATTAAGACATGCATCGCACGTGTAAATCAGAGTTCTGTTTTTAAAAAAACATTTTAAAAAAATTAATACGTGCATCGCACGTGTATATTACTAGTATTTATAATGGGGTGGGTTAGGGTTGTCATTTGTAGACATTCAACCATCTAATCTTAACCATTCATTTTTAAGTGAGAGTTATATTAATCATTCTTTTACTCAATTGTTGTTAGTTACTGATATGGCTAAAAATAGGATTAAATCGGGACCGTTCACATCGGACACGAATCTTAAAGCTCAGGGGTAAAATGGTAATTTCACCTACTAACGGGTCTGAAATGGAAATTGGGCCTTTCTTCAAGACCCAATAACCCACGAACGGATCCACCTCAACTGGGTACGGGTCCCAACCCGAAATGAACCCGGTCCAGCAGGATAGAATTAGGGTTCCTGATTAGTCCTAATCAACGGCCTTGATTCACATCTATCCTTTCACTGGGAATTAGGGATTACATTCCTTATCTGATCACAGGGATTACATTCCTAATCCGATCCCTAAGGCAACTATAAATACCCCCCATCCACCACTATTAAGAGGTAATCAATCTTTTGCCAATTTACGCTCTTTCATAATCATTCCTGATTACTGACTTGAGCGTCGGAGGGTGCGTCGTCGGGATCAATCCCGGTGTCTCGCACTTTTTGCAGGTGAACGGCGGGAGTCAACGGTTAAACTCCGGCGGAACAGGTTTCAGGTTTGCTATTCAAGTTTTTCAAGAATCCACAAATACTATCTGTTTGCCCCCACACCAGATTTAGCGGTAACAGTTACCATAATACCCTCAAAGTTCAAATTTATTTACAACATAACTATTTGCAAAAGTACCACTCATATAAAATAAAAGTTTGTGCTACTATGGATAAATTTGTAAAGAGTATGTATCAGTAACGGGAGGTCGCAGGTTCGATGCCAGATTACGTCTTATTATTTACTTTATAAAATAAATTAAAAAATTGATTAGAACGTGCATCGCACGTGTAAGTTACTAGTTATAATTTATGCTAAGATACTACCCATAATTATGTACTAGGATTAGGGGTGGCAACGGGCCGGGTTAGGGCCGGACTTACATAAGCCCGAGCCCGAGCCCGAATTTTTTTGTGTGGTCCGAGCCCGGCCCGAATTTACATTGGGCTCCAAAATGTAGGCCCAAGCCCGAACCCGAATAAACAAAAAATAACCGAGCCTGACCCGATTTCTTTTTAAAAAAACAATTACATGATTTGTTTTATAGAAAGTAATACAAGACAACATGAGAACATAGCTAATCGGAATAATCATTCATACAAAAAAATTTTCTCCAGCCCGATTTATTTAAAAAAAACAATTACATGAATTGTTTTGTAGAAAGTAATACAAGATAACATGAAAGCATAGCTCATCAGAATAATCATTCATACAAAAAAATAGCTATGAATCCCTCTTCATTGTCTTCCTTTTCCTCTTCATCAGAATAATCATTCATACAAAAAAAGATTACTATGAATCCCTCTTCATTGTCTTCCTTTTCATCTTCATCAGAATAATCATTCATACCAAAAAAGATTACTATGAATCCCTCTTCATTGCCTTCCTTTTCCTCACCTGCATGAAGAAATATCACATTACACAACTTATATATAAAGGGCATAAATCTATAAAAGTACTTTTGTCACGCCCCGCTTCCCAAAAACACGGAATGCAAGCACGTGACGCGGCCCAGCGAATGACTTGCGTCATCCATAGGCTATTATTGATCCAACTCAACAATATAAACAAGTAATAAAAACAACCACGCATGCATTGAGAGAATAATCACATGAATGACAATATTGGAAATTTAAGCATGAAAATAACCAACATAAAAAATAACCCAACATTTGGAAATTTAACAAACAATATTCGGGTCGAAGTCCACAATACAAGAAATAGCATTTGTCCAAATTTATTAAAGTCTTCAAATAAAACAACATTTATTCAGCAACGCAGTAAAACATCTTTTTCACCAATGCTGCTCTCCTATTCCGTCAGTTAAATTTCCTTGGATACCTGTAAGTTGCTCATCTAAAAAGAGGAAAAAGAAGGTCCTTAGAGCAAGTCGTGGACATGCAAGTGGAGAAACAGAGAAACAATGGCAATAGTGGTATAGCAATGAATTCAATAAACGTTGAAGTCAATAGTGTTGAACAGTGACAAAGAGATAATAGTATAATATGCAATAACGATGATTTATCATGATAACGATAGACAATGTCAATAATGGCAATAATAACGATAACACTATTCAATAAGATAATAATATGCAATGATAATGTGATGAGAGTCTTAGGTCTATTATTCATTTTTAGTCCTAGCTAATGCACGTACTACTGTGTCCCATGTGTGTTGTACCAGAGGTTCGATGCATACAATCAATTTCGTTTAGACTAAGATGGTAGATTCTATAGTTCATGTACTCGGGAACAATATTCAATAATGACCGATGACCGAATCAATCGAGATACTGAAGTCAGTAATATGCAATTAACCGATGACCGATATAACCAATAACCAATAACCGATATACCGATAATTAGGAAAACACGGGCCCCTCTTTCGAGTACAGTCACTATGTCATCAACTACCCTAATCAATCCTTAACCCAGACTTGATTTGCTTTCTTTATTCAATTAACATAAAATAATGCGATTAATAAGGGACACTAATAAAGGTGACAAAACAACCCTAAGATCATGCAATATTCTATATACAATTTAATACACTAAAAATAACATTATATATATAGTTATACGTTATTAAACATAGGAACTCAATTCTGGACATCAGTAGGTTATTGTACCAAAATCAGAATTCCCGTCGCTATAGGACAGAAAAAGTGGATCCATCATGTGGTCTAGAAACTAGACCCCTGCCCAGTTCCAACGCATACTTAAAGTCTATATTCCGACAACGATAGCTAGGCGAAATTCAGTAATCTTTGCATATTTTAGTTTCTGGCTGGGTGTCAATGTTGTCTAATTTCAGTTATAAAGGCAGTAAATAATCATTATAAAAATCAGTAAAAATAATTTTTAACACCCTAAACATGTTATCTACAAATCTGGAATTTATCTTGGCCATATATGATCATTAGTCCACCTAATTTATCAGCCTAACATATTATATACATGAATCTGAATTTACAGCGCAGTTGTAGCAAAAGGGTCATAACTCGGGCGATATAAATTAGAATTCAAAAATTCTGGTATCTATTGATATCTAGACAGATAGGGCTACGTTTCATTTTCAGGGAGTTTCTGATTTTAATGAATTTATTTAGGTCGAAACAGCACAATAAGATTCAGGTTGGCATAATGTAGAACCCCGTATTTTCAAATATTATTTTAATTATTTGAAAATGAATTTTAAATGATTTTGAGTATTTGATAAATATTTTCTAAAAGATTTATCTTTTGTACACGTGCAAAACACGTGCAAATGGCTTTTCAGAAGTTTGAAAAATTTAGTTTTCCTGATGAAAAATCATTATTTATTATTTGAGAATTATTTAATATTTTTTCAGATTTTTCTGAAATTAATTATGCCTATTTGCAATTTTTGAGAAAAGAAGGACTTATTTGCAAAATTGACATTTCAAGGGTTAAAATGCAAATTATATTCTCTGGGCATTCCGATCAGTATTTGTTGAGGTTTAGAAATATATTTTTCTATTAGATCCTAATTTAAATGATATTTGATTCAATTTTCAATAAAAGAATTATATATATGCAAGAAGTATCTTTGGAAAGGATTATTTTGCAAAGTGAGAATAAAACCCTAATATACAATCCGGCATATTTAAGGGATTCTCTCTTCCCAGCCGTCATTGAGCATATTCAGATTTTGAGATTATTTTGAGGAGCAAAAAGGAGGATTCTTGGATCTAGCAAGGAGAAAGCTTTTTGTGGATTTTTCTTCAAATCAAAGGTGAGTGGATTGTTTTGTTTGTTTTGTTTTGCTTTGCTTTGTTATTCGATTGATGAATGATGTAAGATCTTTGTTATGCTTGTTTGTGTTCATTATGCCATTATTTTGTTAGTCTCATTGTACGTATGATATGGATCTTTTATTTGGATATGGAGGATGAGAACTCTTATTGATATTTGGATCATGTATGAGAAATTATTAAGTTGTTGAGGAAAGGTTTGATTTATGAGATCGTATTGTTGGGAGACATATTAAGAATGGATAATGTTGTGATCAGATGGTAAACAACTGGATCTTTTGGGTGTAGTTCAGATTTTGATTGAGTTGTGTAAGAAGTTTTGATGAGAAACCCTAATAGAAAGATTAGGAGTTTAGATCATGAGGATTTGAGATTTGAGTATTTGATTGATTGAGTAATGTATCCTTGATGGAGATTATTGAGAGTTGTTTATTTGCCTGGATACAAATTAATTTTTATGATCAGTGGATCTTTAGAAAACTCCAGTTTGATTTTTGTGTTCAGACCTGTTTTTAGAAATCTGTAGCCGACAGTCGACTGGCCTATAGAGCAGTCGACTGGTACGAGCCTATTGCTGTACTTTTAGTCTTTGAGAATTGTTCGGGATAGTCGACCTAGACTGAGGTCAGTCGACTGGTCTTCTGTTTGAAATTTTGTTCAGTCCTTCGGGACAGTCGACCTATGAACCCCCCTTTTAGTCGACTGATATACTTAGAATATTTGATGAGAATTATTTGTTTTGTCTCGGGGCAGTCGACTGACTTCTTGATAAGTCGACCGATCATACCTTAGCTTATTTTTGAGAAATTTTGGATTATGTCCTCTGGACAGTCGACCGATGTGCTATACAGTCGACTGGTCCTGAGGGATCTTTGTATTTGGTTTTGAGATCTTCTGTTTAGTGTTTGATTTTGAGATGTTTGTTCAGTCTTTGATTTCGAGATGTTCAGTTAAGAAAATGATTTTGAGATATTCAGTTGAGCCACTTGTTTAGTGAAATTTTGTTCAGATAATTGTTTTTGAGTCTCTAGAGGTATGTGACCCTAGTATACCGGTGTTGAGATATTTGTTGAGGCCCATTGAGGCAAATTTTCAGTTATTCAGATTTTTAGTCCGGTAGGGTACGCTACTCTAGGAGATTTGTTCAGTAACCCAAACTAATAAGGACAGGCATTAGTAGTGTCATGACGAATGGGAACTTGAGTTATGCACCTCAGTAAGGCTTTTGATGTAGGATTTAATCTCCTGAATTATCCAAGTAGTTAACTTGTGATGTGTGATTTATCTCCGGAATTATCCAGGTAGTTAACCTGAGATGTGAGGTATTTCTCCTGAATTATCCAAGTAATTATCTTGAGATGTGGGATTGACCTACGGAATGATCGGAGTCGAGGCGACGCTTTTGGGGTAATATTGTGATGATGAGTCTATGTTTAGATGTGGGATGATCTCCTGAATTATCCAGGGAAAATACCTGTGATGTGGGATCAATCTCCGGAATGATCAAGCATGGGCAAATTATCATAGTTTATCTTCATCTCTTAGTAGTCATCGTTGTCAGCATGTAGTCATGATGTTTTCTTGAATCACTTTTATGCATTTGGATTTCCTGTTTTTACACACACTTGGCTTTTGGTTTTGGTATCACCCATTACTCTTTTATTGTTACTTCATACTTTAGTGTTTGATTATTATTTGTTGGATATTATTATTTCAGTTCATTTATGATGTTTTGTTTGATTTGTCACCACTCACACTATTTATGGCTGACCCCGTAGTTTGGGGGTTAGGGTTCAACTCTAGCCTCACATGTTGCAGGTTATTGCTTAGATTGGAGGTTGGATGCTTGAGTGGGCAGTTTGAGATAATTGGATTATTTAGTGATTGGTGTAAAACTGTAAAGGATATTTGAGATCATTTTGAGTTGTAAATAAAAAGATTAATTTGTGTTGAGATGATTAGACTTCCGCTGGGATTTGTAATAATTGTTGTAATAAAAGAAAGAAAATTTTAGTGGTGTTTGTTGGTGTTTATTGTTGTATTGAAGTGGATTACTGGGATTTCGCCACGTATTTTCTAAGCTCTCATATTAGAAATTCGGGGCGCTACACATAATTTCCAGAATAGTCAACATGTTCATTTTGAATAAAACGGTTAAAAAGTTAAGAATAATAAATTGGAGTTTAATAATCATAATCACAGCGAACCAATCTTATGTGAACATAGTATTAAGGTCGATGATGTCCATAATTTTAATAATTACAATCCAACTAATTTATCAATAGCAATCACATTAACAATCAACTAATTTATACAATCTACTATAGCTAGTTGTCATTAATGTCATGATATGAAATGTGTCAATAATTCTCTATTTTTATATTTAATAACTATAACTACATGGGTGTATGTAAGATCCTTATACATTAGAGGCAAAAAGAAGGCACGAAGTTGAGATTACCACTTGGATTCGCTCGTGTAAATCCGTAGCATCTCAACGATAGATACAATAATATTTTACGATATTCCATACGGATCCACTTGCGGAATTCAATAAAAATATCGAATATGATACAATAAATATTCGATAAGAAATGACTTGCCTTTTTGACGAAGAATCCGAACACGAACCAATACGAGATGAGGATCCCGAGAGACGAGGCACTAGTACGGACACACGTACGAATGAGACACGTACAAACACCCACACAAGATCGGATCCGGAGCAGATCTTGATGGAAGATCAAGATCGAGATAATCGAACGGCTGGATCTGCTTCAATTCGAGTTGAAGATCAAAATCGGATGGACGGATGAGATCTGATCTGGCCGAAAGATCAGATCTGATCAAGATCAGATCTTGATCGAATCCAACGGCTGAGATTAAATCTCCCACCCTCCTTCTTCTCTCCATCACGGTAACAGAGAGCGAGAGAGAGGTGCAGCATCGGCGGGGCGCGACGCAGGGGGAGTCTCAGGCGATGGTTGTCGGCGGGTGGCGGACTGATGTGAGGGGATCGACTCGGCAGACGGCAGCACAGGGAGACAGGATGTCGGGGTGCAGCGTCGCGATGTTGCTGTTGCGACACGACGAGAGGAAGGAGGAGCACGGGCTGTTGCTGCGCTGGGGCGCCGCGAGGGTGCGTTGTCGTGGTGGTTGTGGTCTGGGGTGACGCTGGTACTACGGGAAGGAGGCAGCAATGGGGATCGTCGGTAAGGCGCTGCGGGGTGCTGGCCTGTGACACGTCTGAGGTCGCGAGGGCAAGAGGGTGACGAGATGATGAGGGTGTTACAGGCTGACGGCGTCGCAACCAGAGGGGGTGAAGCGACGGCCTGGTGTGACTTGGCGCTGGCGAACGGAGAGTGGAAGAGGAAGGGAAATGGGTTCTCTGTGTTTGGGTTAGAAACAGAGGGAGAGAGAGAACAGGATATGGAAGAAGGAAATGGTTAAGTTGTTTTGTTTTGGTTTTGTGTTTGAACAGAGAAGGAGAGATGATACGGGGGTTATTAGGTTGAATTAGTAATGGGAGAGATTAGAGGGCTTAATAGTAGGGATTTAGTTATTCAAATTGTGGGAGTTACAGATCATGGGGATTGTGGGGGAGTGATTAGGAGAAATTATAGGGATTAGTCCGTTAGGGAGAGATTGGGGGTAGTTTGGGTTATTGGGTTTGGGTGAGAGATCCAATAGAAGGTGGATATTGGGCTTTAGGTACAAAGTGGATCGATTGGAGGACAATTCACAACCCAAGAAGACAAGACAATTTTTATAAAGTTAAATCTGAATTGAGAATACAAGGAGTAGATTTTAAATGATCAATTGAAATGAGGAATAATTTATAAATAACATTCGAATAAATATTATTTAACACAAAATGTGACAAATGAAATGAATTACAATTACAATCGAGCTTACAATTGGAATCAATAATAGAAAATAGGAAAAATGAAAACGGGAGTTACAACTTTGACAAATAAAATATAAAATATTGTACCATGCATCATCTTTCTCTTCATCAACTATCACTGAACCTAGAGCGGCACCATGAATTTGTAACTTGGAGGCTCCATGTTGTCCTACAATATAATAATAAGTCTAAGGATAAAAAATCAGGATTATAAATAAAAAAATCCAATTAGTTAGTACCTTTGATAGAGTTCTTTAACCAATCTTGGCCATATATGAGGGCCTCAACCATTTTTGGGTGCAAAGAACTACGATATTGGTCCAACACTTTTTCACCAGTGCTAAATGTGGATTCTGAAGCTACAGTAGATAACAGAATTGCAAGGACATCACGAGCCATCAATGAGAGAATAGGATGCCTTGCAGCAATAGACTTCCACCAAGCTAGCACATCGAATGTATCTTCTTCTAAAGGAAAAACTGCTTCCTCTAAATAAAGATCTAAGTCAGTCTTTGTTGGCATCATTGAAGAGCTTTGAGTAAGGAATTGACTGTATCTCTTTGTACGTTTTGCAGTTGAGACTGAGTTAGAACTACTACTTTCACCTGAGCCAACTTTAGTAGAAATATTGACCTTGGCAAGATATTCCTTATAAATGTTACTAATACTAACAACTACCATTTTCACCTCTTCCTTAGCAGTTAAAGAATCATAGAACTTTGGATAATAATACTCAAGTAATTTCAACTTGAATCTTGGATCCATAATAATTGCACATGCTAAGGGTAAGTGACAAAATTTCCAATACTTCAAAAACTTCTCCAACATAGCAGCAACAACTGGCTGCAAAAAGTTATATCTCCCTGCCTCTTCATGCAATTTCAATCTTATCTCACAAATTTCATCAAAAAATAGATTAGTAGTGGGATAATTTGAACCTAAAAATAGAATTGATGCATTATAAAAATATTTTTGACGAAATAATTTTAATCTAATGTAAATTATGAAATAACTTTTATCAAAAATAAAAGTCGTGGTCTAACATTTACCTGAAAACATATTTGATGCATTATAGAAAGTTTCAAGTAAATCACAAACAACTTTGGCCCTTTGCCATTCATCTTCAGAAGCTGCAACCTTCTGTCTAAAAATAGAATCACTATGTTCAAGACGTTGAAATGCATCTTTATAAATCAAGGCTACTTCCAACACCTTATATGTAGAATTCCAGCAGGTTGGAACATCTTTAATGAGACGCTTCTCACGGCTAATTTTTGCTTGTTTGCACATATCTTTAAACAACTGCTCCCTCCCTTGCGAACCCGTCACGTATTTGACACTATCCCTGACTTTCCGAACAACATCACCCAAAGCCTTAAGACCATCTTGGAAAATTAAATTAAGTATATGTGCCGAACAACGAACATGAAATAAATCACCTCCCAGTAAAAGATTGCTAGAAAGCTCGTCTTTCAACAACTCCACCATTAAATCATTTGTAGTACAGTTATCAATAGTTATTGACATTATCTTCCTATTAATGTTCCAATCTAGCAAGCATTTGTAAAGGGATGAGCAAAGATTTTTAGCTGTGTGTGGAGATGGTTCCATTTGAAAATTAATTATTCGCTTTTGTAAAACCCAGTCATCATCAATAAAATGAGCAGTCAAGCATGAATATCCCAATGTTTGATTTGATGTCCACATATCAGTAGTGATGCTAACACGACCATAAAAGTTATCAAAAAATTCATAAAGTTTTTTTCTTTTCTTGCTCATATAACCCAATACAATCAGTTTTAATAGTGTTTATTGAGACCATATTGAACTCCGGCTGCAGATTTCTTATAAACCTCTTGAAACCCCAGTGTTCAACAATAGAGAAAGGATACTCATGAATCATAATCATTTGAGCAAGTTGCTCTCTGCTACGTGCTTGACTAAACTCGAACTTGATTATTGAACCTTCTCTCTCCCCCCCCCCCCCCCCCCCCCCCTATTTCTCGTCCGTAGTTGTTGTCTAATGTCTTTGGAGTTTTTCCTAGGACAACTTGTTAAGTGCCTCTTCAAGTGGCTAGTGTCACTAGTACTAGCTCCAGTAAATCTATGATGACAATATGGACATATTGCTACTTCAATGCCATCAATTTTTTGTTTGGTCATCTCTAGCCAAACTTTTGATTTCAATTTCTTTTCTTTTTTTTCCTTTTCAATATTAACATTTTCAGCAGAGACAGTTTGAGGATTTTCAGAAGTTACCACATTTACATTAGTAGCTTCCATGGTATCTTTATCCTTCCCCATATCCTTATCAGCCATTTCAACTTCAAATAGAATCTGCATGTTTTTTATTGAGATCAACTTCATTATAAACCTAGTCTTTGTTGCAACTAAGATAACCATTACTAAATAAAGACAAAGAATACAATCTATGAATGTCTGGTTATGCATGTATGTACACAGGATTCACATTTGTAATCTTTTGACTACAGTGAAGCTCTTGGCAAGGCAATTTTGATTTGATCAACTGAAATATGTAGTATGCAGTCTTTATATATATATTTGTTGCGGGGAACAAGGTTTTAGCAACATAGTACAACAATATAAAAACTAGTTCAGCATCATTTCATAGCAAATGGTTGGATGTCAATGTCTTGTTATGCATATATGTACACACTACACAGGATTCAACAGATAAAAGGCAAAGAAACAAGAGAGGAATGAACAGCGGTGGAGATTGATTACTCTTTTCATTGATAGTGCTCGTGGGCTGTGCATAATGGCTGGTTGTCTGTGAACACAAGTCTGATTAACCGAATTTCTATTAAATTTGGTGATCTCATTTCCTGTTTTATGCATCAGTATTATCTTGTCAAATCTTCATTTGATATATATTAGCACTTTTGCCAAAGTTCCCACATCTTTGTTCTACTCTAAAGGCTGGAACTGCACTATTGCTCTATTTTCTACTCTTTCAAATTCCTCAGTTTTGGTTTCAAAAATTACAGTAAATCTGAACAATTTAATTAAGACATGGTTTTCTAAACAAATTAACTTAATAATACCATCATCGGTCCTTCTTTCTTCAAGAACTCTGTCAAGTAATTAGACCCTAATTTTGACATCAGTTACTTATTAATAAACATAAGTGTTACAAGTGTGAATAGACTGTTAAAGTTCAAATAATAATTCTCTTTTCTTTCAGAGATTTCCCATATTTATAATTAATCCTAACAGAAAATTCCGCTTTCTTTTCTCACATCTTTTATGTGTAAGGCAAAGCAAAAAGTTGTTCTAACAAAGATAAAAAAAAGTATCATCCTCAAACTTCAATATTTATGTGAGAAAATATGTAGCAATAGAAAAGAAAACCAATTCTGAAAATACCTCCAAAAATATAGAAGATATATCTTCTCGGTCGTTGGTGCTTGCAATGTTTGGATTTTCAGAATTAGGGGAAATGAACTTCTCCACCAATGAATCCAGATAACCAACACGTTTGGCATGTGGTTGAATTATCTCCAGATATAAATTTTTGACATGAATGATCAAAACCAACAAAATCTCTAACATATATAAATTTAAAGGATGGAGAAATAAACCTCAAGGAGAGGTTTCGAGAGTTGGAGATGATCAGTTGCTCTCAAAAGAACCTCCCTCGCCTTTTCCAGATTGCCCGCAACCTACGAGAAGCAAAACACAAATGAAATGTCAAAGTTTAAAAAGCATGTTTATAGAACTAATCATCTGAAACAAAGATCAATACAGTTGACATGGACCAGGGGATATATTTCAATAGTAAATACTACAAATTTGTGAAGTTGATCTTTTAGAAAGGAATCAGAAATCTAACCCAATGAATCCAAATAAATCCAGAAAGGAATCAGATATATCTTCCCGACCTCACCAATAAATCCAGATAACCAATTAGTGTTATAAAAGTTGATCTTTTAGAAAGGAAGTAAGTAGCAATAGCAGGTTTCATCAAATTTGTGAATCGTTTGACTGTATAAAACTTTTATATAAGGTCAAATGTCAGAATACTATTAGTGTTCTTGACAGTCGATGATTCATGAATTGGTATGTACTATATTGTTCCTCTTAAATCTTTTGCCAAAATCAGAAATCTAACCCAAAATCCCTCTTTGCACTCAAATTAATTTTTCAGCAAAAGAAGAAAATCAACAATAAAGATATCAAGAACATATATATATGAAGGATTCAATGAATCAACAAATTCCTATAATTCCTCACAAAATCAACAAAAACAATATGAAATCAATGAATCAACAAATTTACCTGAAATTGAAACTTGGCAGATGATGAATTCGAGATCCCCTATTCAGATTACAGAGATATGAGATTGAATTGGGAGCTAGGGTTAGGGTTGATGATGAAAAAAAATGAAAAAAACTACATATAAATAGGCAAACACTGCCATGAATGATGAATGAAAGAAATATAGGGATTAGGGACTAGGGAGAGAGAAGGAGTCTGGCTGCCTGGGAGAGTGGGAAATGGGAATGGGGGCTGGCGTTCTCTGAAGACGAAGCGCTCAGACCTCCGACTCCGAGGGAGATGAAGGGACGCGTCGATCAGATTTCAGATTCTCAGAAGTTAGGGAAATAGGTCTTAGCCTCTTAGGGTATATTACCGTATATACTATATAGAAAAATCGGGTTGGGTTCGGGTCGGACCCATACACACCCGAATCCAGCCCGAAAATTTTAACGGACTTATTTTTGAGCCCGAGTCCGAAAAAATGAAAAAAAACAGGCCCGAGTCCTACTAAAAACGGGTCGGACTTGATCGGGCTCGGGCTCGGGTCGGGTTCGGGTCAATTGCCAGCCTTAACTAGGATTACCCGTGGACACGTGCCTACAACACATCTTCTGAACGATACAGTATATGAAAAACAATGTAAACAGTAAAATATATGCAATCCTATTTGACTAATAAATCACATAGGTCACCATTTATATGCAATACCATCTGGTTAGTGACTACACGATAAGTTATAAAAAATAATTAGAATGTCATAAAATAATTAAATCCTAACACAATTATGGGTGGTTTGGTTGGTTGTAAAAAAAATGAAGAAAGAGAAAAGCACTGTAGCGAAAGCAATTCCATGGATTTGATTTCTTGAAAGTAATTTAGTTAAATATAGGTTTACTGTAGTAATAATTAAATTTTAGCTTTGTTTTTGTTGTAGTAATACTGTACCGAAATTATTATTTACTATATAATTTTTTTTTTAATTTGAACGTGCATCGCCCGTAGTATTTTATAAACAAAGACATACAGTTTGAACCAAAAAAAAAAAGAAAAAAGAGTAATTCTTTATAAATAAAAGACAATTTCCAATTCTGCTTACATTTGGCAATTTTCAAGACTGCAAAATTCTCAGAAATCAACAATCATTATAAGAAAAGATCGAGTTTCATTTTTTACCCAAGGTTCAAATCAGAGGGAACACTAATATTAAAGGACGTAGACCCTTTCTTATCGATGTCCTTTTCATTAATTTTGTTGATTACTTGGTCATTTTAAGAATCTAGAAGATGAGTAGTAGTAGGCCACTAGAGCTGAGCTGTTGGATGTTGAAAGCTGGTTGGTTTGTGTTCGCGGAGATGGCGCCGACATTCACTGCGTTCATTTTAGTCAAAGTCGATGGAAATTTGTTTTTTACATCCTTAACTTGCACAATCGAGGGAAGACCGCAGTAGCTTGGTAATGAGAAAATATGTGAGCCGATGATAGAAAATGAGGAAGAAGACTGACTCTTTGAAACCCAAGAGGATGCCTCCCCGCGATCCAGTAGCGTCTAGGGAGATGCATTTAGAGATAATGGATCCGCCTATCGCACGATAGATGGCCGGGGAAGGAGACTCAATCTTAGACTCTTGGATCGAGATAAGGTCACAGTTAGAAGAACTAATTAATTGAAAAACTGCCCTTTGTTTGACAGGGCAATTGAGGCCCCGAATATTCCATGAAATACTAATCATTGACACTGTAATGCTCCCGAACTCTGTTACGTTCAAGTCGCCTAATGGAGGGGATGAAAGAAAGGTTGTCTGACTCGAGCTTAAAGCCCAAACGGCGCACCTGTAGAGCCAATTGGTCATCAGACCAATGATCGAATTGGGAGTGGAAGACGGATTCTAGGATCTCAGAATCCTGATGAGACAGGGAGGAACAAGATAAATCATAAGGAGAAGCGGAGGTCGCTGTGGAAGTGAAGGGGGTCCTGTTAAGAGGAGATAGCGCATCCTTTTTAGCCCGGATCCTGGCACTAGACCTAATAATACGAGAGGAGCGACAGTAGTCCAAGTCGGCTTTACAAGCCGCTCCTATAGGCACCTTAATAGGAACACCGATGGGATAGTCCCTGGGAGAAATGAGAGAATGTGGGGCCAAATGGTCAATAAGAGAAGAGGGGGAAGAGGGGGAAAAGGTGACAGTGTGCTGAGGAGGTAATGCCAACCTCCTCCGCACACTAGTGAAACCGGAGGGGCCGTAGACATTGCGGAAATGATAATTGTCCCACACAATCTCCTTCGCAGAGAATGGGAGAGTGGGGAATGAAAGAAGAAGATGCCGTAAAGAGCAGAAAGATAGACCAAAAAAACAGCATTTAAAAGACCGATCCCCATTATTAACAGTACAAAATCCATGGAATACGTTGAACGAGAAACTGTAAACAGATACCCGCTTAGCCGACGGCTCCTTCTTGAGTTCCATGACCTCTTCGTCTAAGAAATCGTCCTGCTCAATCCAGCTATCGCCTTTAGAGGAGGAAAATGGTTTGACCTTGATCGGCGGTAGGCGGGGATCCGAGGCGAGAAAGCCTGAACCCTGCGCTTGCTTGAGGAACTTGTCCCAATCAGCCACATAGTGCGGGTTGGGCTCCCACGCTGGCCATGGAGCAGGAGAATGTGGGGGCTTGGGCGAAGAAGAGGAAGCCGTGGGACGGGAATAGATAGGGGTCCTCTCCGGGATAAGATTCTTGACAGGGGACACTTGCGACTTAGCCGACGAAGCAATCCCTGGCTTCGCCGAAGCAATTGCGGGATTAATCCACACAAGATTAGAAGCTTTAGATGGGGAGATCTTAGGGGCGGAAGGAGTAGCTACTTGCTTGGGGGAAGGATTGCGGTTTATGGTCCATAATTGCGGTTTATGGTCCTTCATCCGCTGAAGGGCGTCCCTTGTTCTGGGATGAATTCCGGTCGCTCCAATCATACTCTAATGATCTTTGTTTCTTCTGTGAAGACTTCAACGTCACCAGATTCTCTTTCGAAAGATCCTCATCATTCCCTGTCGATCTCCAATCATTCCGTTTCAACGATTGCATTCGGGATATGCAGTTGACGGACATTCCTCTCAATGGTAGATCATTTACTTGGTCCAACCAGCGCCAATCGCCTTCGTTGGCCAAACTGGACCGCTTTCTGGTTTCTCCGACCTGGATCAATCGGTTTCAAAATACATTTTCCAAGGCCCTCCCTAATCCATCTTCTAACCACGTTCCTATAGCCCTATACTCCAACTTCCCTTTTTTCCACCAATGCAAATTCCGGTTTGAAAAATTCTGGTTGCTTGATCCACTGTTCGTCAACCGGATTGAAGAATGTTTAGCCGCGGTATTCGGTCCCTCAGGATTTGCGAGTATCCTTCTTAAACTTCATGCAATCAAATTCGGCTGTAAGATCTGGAGATACAACAGACAGTATAACACCTACTTCCTCAAAAAATTTCTTCTTGCTTCTATTGAAGCTATTGATCAGCAGGAAGAGCTGGGTCCTCTCTCCGACTCAGCTCGTGCTGAAAGGCTTTCCTGTAAAAAAGATTATGCTGACATCCTTCGCCAGGACCATATCAAATGGGCTCAAAGAGCCAGGGTTCAGTGGTTAAAGGAAGGTGACGGCAATACAGCCTTTTTTCATTCTTTTGCATCTCACAGACAGCGTTGTAATCGTATCTCTACGATCTCTGACAACGGTGTTGATCTTTGCTCCGATGTGGAGATCCATCGGTCCTTCCTGACTTTCTATAAAAATCTTATCGGCTCTCAAAAGCAGCGAGCTATCTCTCTCGACTGGCATCATCTTTATGGTCCTCCCTTGGTAGACCTCTCCTCCCTCGAGGCTCCCTTCTCCATGGAGGAGATTAAAGATGCGGTGTTTGCTTTAAAAAGTGATTCGGCGCCTGGGCCGGACGGCTTCCCTGCCTTCTTTTTCCAAAAGTTTTGGGTCTGCCTTAAAGATGATCTTTTCCGTATGTTTTCGGAACTGCATCAAGGCGATTTCTCTTTTGATCGCATCAATTATGCGCATATTGTCCTCATCCCCAAGATTTTGGGCGCAAACACGGTCTCCAAATTTAGGCCTATCAGTCTGATTAATACTACGTTCAAAATTATCATGAAAGTCCTCTCCGCGAGGCTCAGTGTGGTTATGCCTTCCCTAATTGATCTGGCCTAATCAGGATTCATCAAGGATCGTTTTATCCTCGATAGTGTAGCTTCGGCTCAAGAAATTATTTCTTTTTGCCACAGATCGAACTCTGAAGGCATTCTCCTCAAATTAGACTTTCAAAAAGCTTATGACAGTGTTAACTGGGACTTCCTACTTGACATTCTTGCCTATAGGGGATTTGGGCCCAAATGGATTGCATGGATCAAGTCCAGCCTTCTCTCTGGTACCTCCTCCATTCTCATCAATGGCTCTGAAGGCCACTAATTTAAAATTAAACGAGGGCTCCGTTAGGGCGATCCCCTATCGTCTTTCCTTTTTGCTCTGGTTGCAGATGTTTTTAGTAAACTACTGCGCAATGCGTGGGAAGCCCAGGCCATTGATGGCTTGGGTGAATCACGGCTTTTTCACAGTGTTCTTAATCTGCAATACGCGGATGATACTATTATTTTTGCGAAACCTAATCCTCACTCACTCCGTAATCTCAAACTTTTCCTTTATTTGTTTGAACTGGCTTCGGGCCTTACTATCAACTTCCAAAAATCGTCTGTTCTTTGGTTGGGAGGTTCACCTAACCGTCAGCTGGAAGTTGCTAATTTTTTCAACTGCCCTATCGCCTCCTTCCCTATTACGTACTTGGGAGTTCCCTTAAGATGGGGGAAACTGTATAGAGCGGATTGGGTGCCTTTGGTGGATAGGGTGGAGGCCAGACTGAATGTTTGGTCGGGCAAGCTGCTCTCTAGAGGAGGCAGACTTGTTCTCCTTAACTCGGTGCTTTCTTCTATCCCCCTCTTCATGATGTCCTTCTATTTCGTCCCATCCTGGGTTATTAAGAGAATAGACCAAATCCATAGTAACTTTTTCTGGTCAGGATCGCCCAACCTCCGTCCGGGCTCCCACCTTGCCAATTGGACCTTAGTCTGTTCCTCCAAGGAAGCAAGGGGGCTGGGAGTCCTCAATCTGCGCAACCATAACATTGCTCTCCTGGACAAATGGCTCTGGAAATTTCTCAAACTCGATCATCTCCCCTGGATTCAATGCATCAAGGCCTATTGCTATCCTCAAGGCCTTTGGTGGGCCTTTCCCAACCAAGTCCACTGTTTCGCCTCCCCTTTCTGGAAAGGTATCTGGAAAGCTGCAACCACTTTCCACTGTGGCATTTCCCATGTCTGTTTTGACGGCTCCAAGACTCTATTCTGGAACGACCTGTGGATCGGTAACGCCACATTGGCATCTTCCTTTCCAGCGCTCTATCGCTTGGCCACCAACCCTGGTACTACGGTAGCAGACTCCTTCACCCTTATTAACTCGCAACGAGTCTGGTCCGTTCCTTTCAGTACCAGCCCTCCCCCTCACTTAGCCCCCCAGATCACTGCTCTTCTTTCTTCCTTGAACAATTATGGTTGGCACCCCAAGGAAGATTTCTTGTGGCGCTGGCATTCGGCAGGTGTCTTCACTGTCAATTCGTTTTATAATTTCCTCAATTTTAGAGGCACCCGCTCCCCATTCGCCGAAGCCATTTGGCCATCTTGTGCCCCTCTTAAAGTTAAAATCGTTACCTGGCTAGCATTCAACAACAGGCTGCTGACAGCTGAAGTACTCAACAAAAGAAATCTGGCTTGGGGGCAGAACTGTCCCCTCTGTGCCTCCGCTTTTGAGGATGCCGATCACTTATTCGTGAGGTGCGAATTTTCGCGTCCGCTTTGGAAAATCTCCTCTCTTGCCTGGGAGGTCTCTACCCTACCTTCTAACTTACACTCTTGCTGGTCGTGTCCCCCTACTAGCAATAAGTACTGCCGTTCTTGGAACCTGTCGATTCAAATCATCATCTGGGTTTTATGGTTGGAAAGAAACAAAAGATTATTTAGGCAGTGCGTGTCCACTTCCCTCTCCATCATTGAAGAATTTGTATTTCTATTCAACTTTTGGTCTTCTACCTTAAAGCTAGAAGCTAAAAATGCCCTCCATGGCTTTAGGCTGGGAGAAGCAATCCATTGTCTTCGCTCGTTACATGCTATTTAACTTATCCTGTTTTTCTCCTTTCAGTCTCTTAGGACTGATTCTTATACTTCTACTTCGTGCTCTGATATTCCTTTTTTCTAATCGCAGGAGTGAAGCAACTGAAGTTGTTTTGTTTTTGGTCTTTTTGGGCTGGATGGCCCGTTTTGATCCCTTTGTTTAGCGGGATGTTTTTTTGAGTTGCTGATGATGTTGCAGTGGTTTCGTTGCTTCCCTTTCCCTGCCGCTGACCTCTGGCACTTGCAGCGGATAGGCCCTGCTTTCTAATGCTTCTTTTCTTCAGTTGTTACTACCACTGTTGGTTGTCAATGGTAGTATTCCTGCCGGGGTAGTGTTTGGTTTTTGTTAACGGCTGCGATGTTGCGTCCTTTAGCATTTCTGCTTAGCCGCTACTGTTATGCGGTTGTGTTCTTTTTGTCTCCCCCCTACGGTGGGTTATGTATCATGTAACTATGATTCCTTGGGATGTTCTGTTATCTCAATTGTTCTAATATCATCATGCTGTTGTTGTTCTGCTGTTCATTTAGTTAGCGGCTGGTGTTCTACTGGCGGCAGTGGTGTTTTTACTACTGCCTGTTTAACTCTTTGCCTTTAGATGTTTAACTCTATCTGCGGTCGGGCTATCTTGTTAACCGGGGTTGTGCTTAGTGTAGTGCCCTTTCTTTTGCCTTTGTGATTGGGAAGCTGGTACCGCTAGTTTCCTTCTGTTACTTATTATTATTTTGGTGCTGCCTGCGATTGGCTTGGCCCTGGAGCTGATTGTTCAGCCGCTTGTAGACTTGATATGTTTCGACCGCGACGCCAGGTATCTTGGCTTTCGGTGGGTATGCCTCCCATCGTTGTTGTGGTTTTGGTCGCATCTTGATTCCTGCCGGCTGATTAGTCAGGCTCCCGGGATGTGGTGGGGTGTCTTTGTTCGCTCGAGGTCTCGTTTATCTGGGTCTGCTTGATCCCTCGATCAGCATTGTCATGTTTAGTTTTTGTATCGTTTGTTTATTCAATGTTTACTCCTTGTAAATCTCATACTTTTGTACCATCCATTATTAATATATATTGATTGCGTGGCTAGAGCTTTCGGGCTCTATCCGGTTCATCAAAAAAGAGCATGCACAATCGTCATTGTTTAAATTATACATATAAATGGATAAATACATATAATATTTGGTAATTATGTTGCAGTTGTCGAATGCTATTTTTTACCAATTTAATTTAAAATAATAAAAATCTCATATCAGACGGAGCTCGAAGTTGCGTCGGAAGGAGAAAAAAAATTAATTTTTAATTGACAGACGGAAGTTCACATTGCGTCGGAGGAGGAGAAAAAAAAATTGCCAGACACAACATGAAGTTGCGTCCGGCTTTTCGGGATGCCTAGGAAGCAACATGAAGTTGCGTTCGACAAGTTGTTTTTTTTTATTTTGGATTTATTTACTTTTCCGTAAAGTTAGGCTTTATTAATTCAATAATTGACGAAATTACCCCTCCTTCATTCTATATATTGATGTTTATATGGAACAAAGCAAAACATGAATTTGCTCTCGGCCAACTCTCTATCTCAATTTGCTCTCGCTCAACTCTCTATCTCTATTCGCTCTCGGCCAATTCTCTATCTCAATTTCATAAAGCCCAACTCTCTATATCAATTTCTTAATTAGTCGAGAAAAATATCTTCGATACGAAGATTTATTGGTCGTTTGAAATCAAAGCGGGAACAAATGCCAGCTCATAGCAACACAAGCAACGAAGGTGAAGAAGATATTTCAAATGTCGACTTTGCCAATCAATCAAATTGGAATCGTGTAGGAGACGGTTCCAAACATATAAGTCAATATATTATTGTTATCCCTGAGGGCGGTTTCTGTAAGTTCAGGGAAAATTGGAAGGAACCAATCAAGATGTACAATCAGTACTGCTCACGGGTTCCACTTATTAAACAACTAGTAGAGCAGGCGGAATGGCACCGTTTTATGAAAATCAATACAAACAAGTCGTCGATTCGGCTCGTCGAGGTACTCGTAGAAAGATGGTGGGACACTACCCACATTTTTCACCTACCGTGTGCTGAGTTGGGTTTCACTCCATTAGATTGGGTTATGCTAACGGGGATTCCTATCGGTATCGGCGGTTTGCCTCCATGCGACGATGAGACCTATACTTTTCAAATTGTTCAGTCTCGCTTCTTTCCGGAATTAACAGTGGATGATTGAAAATCACAAGGTATACGGTATACATTTTTCAAAATTTATTTTACAAATACTATGACTGAAGAAGTAGAAACCGATATGGCACTATTAGCTTTCTTTAAGTTCTTTCTAGGTGCATTTCTTTACCCTAATGGTGCTGGTTTAGTAAGGTGTGGTTGGCTAGCCGCAGTTGCAAACCTCAATGTTGTTGCCAAATACGATTGAGGTAGTCATGCACTTGCTCTGCTGTATTTGTCTTTAGACTCATGTAGCAGACTTAAAGTGAAGGGGTTTAATGGGCTGTGGCAAATGTTGGAGGTAATACTTAATCTATTAACTACTAATTTTAGTCAAATAATGTCATTATGTTATTTCAATTGTGATATTTGTAACATATTTCATAATTATGTTTTACAGTATTGAGTTTACGAATACACAAATTGTTGTATTCCAGTTAGAGATAAGAACATTCCTATAGAGACACACATGGCTAATTCTGATGTATGGCCGAAAATTATTCGATGGAATAAAGAATTCTTGGATTTATACCGATTTGATCCTATTAGGTACAATCAATCGATGTCTCGTGATCAGTTGGAGATGCACACTTCTTCCTCCATCATTTGGAAGACATATAATGGGTCAACAATTAAAGACGTATATAAAATTGAAGCTGCTAAATTCATTTCACGTTATCAACACGTTTTTACGTATTGCGGCCAGGTATATTAATTGTTTGTCATATTTATTTACATTACTTTGATTAAATATTTTGATTATGCTAAAGTGAACATTTCATTGCAGGTTGTATGGTATCTTGATGATCGTTGTATTCGACAACTTACTGGAGTAATTGGTATCCCAAAAGACCCACCTCCTCTCCTGCATTTCATGACATCCAGTAATACACTTCCTGAACCTATTGAAACATCACCTTTCGTATGGATTGTAGAGCAGATCACTTATGATCAGTATTGGGCAAAGGTTTCAATTGTTCCTATAATGTCGACACTCTCCCATGCAGCCAATGTCGATTTCATTGGGCCAGCATCTATTAGAGATACTTCCTCTCAGTTGTCATATGCTGCACCTCCATTTTGGCTATTGGTCGAGTATCCAACTCAATCCACTACAGATAATTCATTATTGCTTGGTCAACCTTACGTTGAAGTGTCACTTTTTCAAGGCGGTACGCTTATCAAGAATTTGGACGGTAATATAAATGTCCTGTTGCATCAAAGTGGGCAACCATCATATGTGAGTTACCAAAATCGTATATACATTTTTGCCTTTAATAACGTTTTTATCTTATAATGTATTTTACTCACTCTCATTATTTTATTTATCTTATTACTTTTCACAGGAGGAGTTATACACTCGTTGTCAACAATTGAGTAACACCGAAGCACAGCTTCGACGAATGATACTTTCAGAAATGGTATTGAGGGAATCAATTCCTCGTGAATTACCAAATGTTAGGCGATCTGTATCGATCGGCAGACCATCTAATTCCCGACATAGACCATTGAATCCGAATTTAGATGACACCGAAGGATCTATGTCCTCATTTGTAACACCCCACATTTTTATTTTTATTAAAAATGTATTTTTTTGATTTTTGCACGTATGATGCACGTGCAAATTTATCCAGCAGCTTGGCAGGGCCAGTACACAGGACATGTTCGGGAACCGACTATTATTCTCGAAGCAGTTGCTTCTTATGATCTTTGGTTCTGGCATTCATTCTTCGGAATGCCAGGATGCAATAATGATCTAAATGTGCTGAACCGGTAAACTTTATTTAATCATATTCTTGATGGTTGTGCACCTGCCGCTAATTTTGTCATCAACAACCATAATTACAATATGGGCTATTATTTAGCAGATGGTATATACCCACCTTTGGCAACCATCGTCAAAACTTATACTGCACCAGATACACAAAAGAAAAAGAAATTCGCAGAAATGTAAGAGGGTGCAAGAAAAGATATGGAACGTGCTTTTGGAGTTTTACATTCACGATTTGCAATAGTCAAGGGTCCAGCACGTATGTGAGATGCAGATAGTCTGTCATATATTATGAAAACATGTATCATCTTACACAACATGATTGTTAAGGATGAACGTGACAAAGGAATTCTTGATTATGATTTTGATCAAATTCCTGACTCGATTGGGATCGAACCAAGCACAGGTGGACCAATGGATGAAGAAGGCGGAATCGTTCGCAATGTCATTCTACATGATCGGCAAAAACATCATACACTTTGTGAAGATCTTGTGGAGCATATTTGGAATCATTATGGAGATGAGTAACTGCACTTACCGTGTATTTTTACTATGTATTTCCATTTTTTTGTAACTGTTACTTTGATTAAATAATTATAAACGTAGTTAATGTACTACTTTGAACGATGATTTAATATTTGAAGCGTATTGCAAGCCGATAATTATGAGTATTAACTATCGTTACCATATTATCAACACAGGATACAAGAGCAATTATAATTTAAAATAATAACGTAGGGACCATGTAATTAAAATTCAATTTAATCACACAGGATACTATGGAGCCATATTCTGAAAACAAGATTCTTCTTCATTTGAAATTAATAGCGTCAAATATATTCTTCATTTCAAATTGCATGCTTACATTTTATATTAAGATAAAATACAAATTTTTTTGCCTAATGTTCTTTAGCCATCGTTGTGACCTCGTTTTTGCAGAATTTCGTTTTGCCTAAACATAAAATAATATCGTTGATTTATTGGTAACGTGTTCAGATCGATATCCATAATGCGCCCGCTCTTTAATATCGCATTCTCGGGCTTTTATCGCATTCCTCCTATCTTGTGATTATTTTTATACACATGTAAAAATTGCTGTTTCTTCGGCTATATCTTTGTATTCTAATGTTTCGGCCACTATTTTTCCTTTCCTCTTAGTAGCTTTGCGACCTAGTGGTCGGGTAAGGGGTGTAGGTGAATCCGTATCAACGGATATATCTGAGTCTCAGTTGTTTATTGTGGGAGAGTTTTGGCTACCACTCCCTTCACCGGATTGGGTATTTTGAACTCGATCAAACACTTGTATAGTACGCAATGAAAACTTTGGCTGATCTTTAAGAATCTCATAACATTCATCAAATTTGAAAGCTTTTCTCGAAGTTGCCATATATTCTACTCTGGCTTCACAAATCTGAGACAACATTGAAATTCCAAATGTTATTATGTACACAAATAATATGAATAATGACTTTAAATCATACTTATTTCTACATACCTTATCTGTCTCGGTCATTCTGCTACTGGTCCTAGTAGTTGCATTGCTCAATTTTGCTATGAATAGGGCTACTTCTTTCGAAATCAGTTGAAATCGACTACCCAGTGAGCTAACTGTTCTGTCTGTCGGAGTTCCTAATAATACCTTAAATGTAGAAAATACGCTCCCAGAACTGTGCCTCGGATTGACCGTTACCGATCACTGGATCTTGAGTTATACTAATCCAACTCTGGCACAGAAGAACATCTTCCTGAGACGTATATGCTCTCCCTCTTGCACTTCGGCTCGCCATTGATTTTCTTTCACAAATAACTCAATACAAGACAGCTAGGTAATAGAAACTTGAGATATGAAAGTTTTTTTAGACAATTGTGGTGCTAATATTCGGTTCAGAATGGGTACTATATATACAAAATTTTAGTGAGCTGTTCAGATAAAGAAAGAGCCGTTGGATTTATCTTAGAGAGTCAAAAATAGCGTTGAATGAAGAGGGGCAAAAAAGGTAATTCATTTTTTAAAAAAAATCCAACGGACGCAACATGAAATTGCGTCCGAGGATTGTGCAAGGGGAGGGATGCAAGGGGTTTTCTATTTTCTGGCTTTTTTACTTGTAAAAATTAATTTTTTTTGAGAGCGACGGAATTTGAAGTTGCGTCCGACGATTTAAAAATAATATTTTTTCGAGCGACGGAACTCGAAGTTGCGTCCTTTAAATTATGCATAATTCTTATATCCGCTCTCATTTATAGCAATCTACTGTAGCAAAATATAAAAAATATGCATATTTAGCAGACGACTGCAGCGATATTTTTGAGAAAATATATACGTTATGTATATTTAACAAACGACTACAGATACTCTAATAGGAGGTATAAGTATCAACATCCAGCGATGGCATGAGAAGTTATATATCTCTGTCCCTATTATGGAAACAATTTTTGTTTACATATTCACTAAGTTTGAAATAATTGTTTGTAGTCCAGGTTACCAGGGACATTAACCCACCATCCCAAGACATTAATTGTTTCGTGCAGACCAAGACATTAACCCACCAGCCCTAACGGGCATGGCCTCGCACTCGGTGGTAGTACATAGATGCCATGGACTGCATGAAATGTAAATAAGTCAGTTGAAGAGTAACGATATACAAAAAATAACGATGTTATGCAATGCATGTACTAAGGCTAAATTTGAAAAAAAATACTTTGAACTATCTCCTTTATGCAGAAAATTTTACTAAACTTTTTTTTTTGCGCAGAAAACCGCACTCAAGTATAGTTGCAAAAAACTCACTCTGATGGTATGAGCTTTCTGCTGAAGTTGAGTGAAGTTTTTGAAAATAATAAGAAAGGTGCATGATATTTTCTAAACTAACTTGCAAATATGAATGAGGTTATCTAATACAAGCAGAAAAGTTAGATGTGGTTTTTTGAAAATATACTTTAGGGAGGTTTTTTTGCAACCATACTTAAGTGTGCTTTACTGCGTAAAAAAAAAGTTCAATGATGTTTTCTGCATAAAGGAGATAGTTCAAGAGGTTTTTTTTTTCAAATTTAGCC
This sequence comes from Hemerocallis citrina, assembly GCA_017893485.1. Classification (NCBI taxonomy): domain Eukaryota; kingdom Viridiplantae; phylum Streptophyta; class Magnoliopsida; order Asparagales; family Asphodelaceae; genus Hemerocallis; species Hemerocallis citrina. Next base: position 1,656,799 of record JACEHZ010000293.1, read on the forward strand.
ATTTACTAATCATTTACTAATCATCTACTAATCTCTAATCTCTAATCTCTAATATTATAATGAGAGAGTTGGGGTTGTCATTTGTAGATAATCTGTATGTGGACATTCAACCATCTAATCTCAACCATTCATTTTTTAGTGGGAGTTATATTAACCATTAATTTACTCAACTGTTGTTAGTTACCATAATACCCTTAAAGTTTAAATTTATTTACAATATAATTATTTACAAAAGTATCACTCATAAAAAAAGTTTGTGCCACTAGGGGTAATTTATAAAGAGTATGTATGAGTAAAGGAAGGTCGCAGGTGGATGTCAAATTATGTCTTATTATTTACTTTATAAAATAAATTTAAAATTTTGATTAGAACGTACATCACACGTGCAGGTTACTAGTAGCAATGTAATGCTAAAGACATATTAACTATCAAACTGAAAACTAAATAGACATGGACGGAGCCAGCCACATTTAGGGGCGGCTAAGAGCATCTGTAATCGTTCCCTAGATTTCCAAATTTTGAAAAAAAACGGAACAATAGTCGTCTATATTTGAGAGAAGATATAGGAATCGAAAAATCATCTTGCATCCATTCTAAAAAAATTATCTCGGACGCAAGATGATCTTGCGTTTGAAGAATAAAAAATTTAAATTAAAAAAAAAGGTCAGACAATCAATTTTTTTTTAAAAAAATGTGTCGGATGCAAAGTCATTTTGCATCTGACTAAAAAAAAATTCGCTCAATCAATCGGACGCAAGATGATCTTGCATCCGATCGAAATTATTTAAAAAAAATAATCACAGTGCGTCCCAAATTTTTTCCCCCATTTAGAAATTATAATTCCTATGGAATAGAGCCTGTATGATTACTTATGCATATAAAGTTAGTTTGACATTGGTTTGATTATATGATCAAGGGATGAGATGGAATGGGCCTATAGGAATTATTATGTAGTATGTGTACAAAATTTTTTCTTTGTAAATGTTTTGGACCGATTTTTTCTAAACCCACGGCTTAAAACGATCATCCACGTTGGACCAAATTTTGGGTTTCAACGATTACAAGCCCAACTCAAAATTTCTATTTCTAAAGCCAAATATAGAAAACTTTGAGTCTAACGACTATAACTACAGATACTCTCTAATGCACCCCCCCATTTTTCACAAAACCACCTATACCCTAAAGTTTATTATTTTAGTCACCCCCACAATTTATAAATAACAGTTCATATAGATATATTTTACTAGTAGCTCCTCCGGTAAAAATATTCTTGCTCCGTCCATGTAAATAGACAAGGATGCTAGACAACTACAAGCCATGCATGCATGGTTCATGGGTAACGGTTACGATCATGCTTCTAGAACTTTGGAATTATTTACAGTTTTTTTCCTTGTCTTATTAATATCATTAAACTTAGAAAAACTATACCTCCATAAGATAATATTGTGGCATATTATAATTAATGCCATGCATCATGGAGCTACGATATCGAATTGTATCTACACAAAAAGTATTATATGAGATAGATAAGATCCATTGTATGTATATATCTAATTTATAGGTCTCAATCATCTTAGGTAGACTATGATTTGTAAGTATATGTGTTTTCTCCATTAGGGTTTAAATTAAATGACTAAAAAATGTGGCTTAAGAAATGAAGGATCAATGCATGAAGAAAAATATGATTAATTTTGGAGATTAGTGGGGCCAAAAAAGTGAAATTTTGGAAATAGTATCAAAGAAGCTAGTTTGTCTTAATCCACATGACACCACAACAATAATAGGGAGCATCATATATTCGTTTCATGCATGCACTCGCCACCAAACTAAGGATAGCACAAAAAATTAAATATTGTTCGATACCTACTTGATAACTTCATTTGAGATTATTTTTAACCTATAATTAATATATTCATTAGAGGTCTTAAGGGTTATATATTTACTAGGTTTGTCCGTTGACACATGCCTACGATATGTCTTTGTTGGAATTGGAGCGTCAACCAATGCCCGTTGTCGCAGCGAAACTAAATAGAGTAATGAGAAAGTCGAGATAGATGAGATGAATAAATTGAGCAAGTAAGTAGATCCACCAATCTAACACAAACACACCGATGACTTATCCTGGTTAGCTTTTGCTTAATCCGGGAAAAAATATATGGAGTTCTAATATTCAACTAGAAGATATTATAAGGAGTTATTGATTCACTTAATATAAGAAATTAAACTCACTCACCAAAAACTATCTCTTTCTCGAGCCTGTCTTTGCAATGGAGAAAAGAATCTATGAAGTACTCTACTCTCATATTGGAGGAGTTTACAATATATATAGAAGAATAGAGAGAAATCTAGATCTAATCTTGATTCTCAGTCGTCCGATATAACCTGAAAAAGAAGTAACTGAACAGGAGATGTACGATCTAACTTGGAGTTGAAGATTGGGCTGAAACGACCTAACAAATCGAGTCCCAAAACGAACACAGTGCCGCGGTCGGTCGACCGTCAAACAAGATCGGTCGACCGTCTCTCTCTCGGACAATTCCTGTACTACGAGCGGTCGGGGAGTGCGGTCGACTGCAACTTGGGACAGTCTACCGCAACTATACCTACACCTTGTTGCTGCTGTTTTCTTCTTCTACTCACTTTGGCACTTCGACCTCCGTACTTCATCTTACCTTCTTCTAATCTGAACCACGAGTATACAAGACACAATCCTAACAGTCTTCAGAACGGTGCACCTGGTTTGATTATATAAAATAGTTTTAGAGGTTCAGCAAATTAATTGAAGTACGAAACATGTTATATGAGGAAGCAGCATATATCTACCTTTAAGCTCAATCATCACCTTCTTAATCATTAGCTTGAACTTACATGAAATGCATATAGTTTGTTAGAAACATTGCATAGGATTTTTTTTAACTTCAGCATCACTTTTAGATGCTTGTAATAGTTATGCAATGACATGATAATATAGGTTTTATAGCGCTTACTATAATTTCGTAACCACTATGAGTATGTCTAAATACAATGGTAACCCAAGTGCAGGTATGAAGGTATCCACAATACCAATAATCTTAATATTTGTTTGTCTGAGACTCAGTTTGCAATTAAAATACCTTTTATTATTATTTCAACCAAAATGTAATACATTAATTTCTCAAAACTCTAATCCAAGATAATCATTTCTTTTGGCTATTATTATTATTGAACTTTTATAATAAAAAAAATCAAAATGGATCAATAATAAATTTATTTTAGTTGTCTTTCTTGAGTGGAGAATTTGCACCCTTCACTCATAAACTTTAGTCATCTCAATCCTATATATCAAAACATACACAAAAAGTTCTTATATGTTACGTTATCCATGGTTTTTAATAACCAGTGAAGGGAACACTTCACGTTAGTATATTCTCTTATAGCAAAGAAGTTAATGTTGCATATTTTTCAAGTTATTTTAGGTTTCTCATCAGCTTACTTATCATGCTATGGTTTGGAAACCCAAATTGAGGTCACCAAATAATCCATCTCTCACTTGCGTACACCTTAAATCAAAACCAATAAAAAACTCATCAAATAAATCACCAAATTAAAAAATTTTAAACCAAAAAATAAAACAATTATACCTCTCTGAACTTAGATCCCATGCAAACACAAAATTCAAGTCTGCAAAAAATTGAGTAATCCCCTGCACACACAAAATTAAAAATTAGAATGAGAATTCGGTTAATCAGATGAAATTAGAGTCGCCGCATCGCATGTACAGGCTCTCAATTCGGTAGAGGGGAGTCGCCGATACGGAGTCGCTTGCTATTTATGCTCGATTTGGTGGAGGAGAGTCGCCAATACGGAATCAGCAGCGGATCAAATATCGGCGACGACCTCTTAATTGTGGTTCGACACTAGATTTGGATTTGGATTTGCTTTGAGATTCGCGCTTGAGAGGACGATGGAGGCTTCATCAATGAATGGAAGCGAAGGTTTAAAAAAACAGTTTTAGGGATTTGGAGTTAGCAGCTTAAAACCCTAGGAGAGAGAGAGATGGAGAAATTGGAGCTCTCTGCTTTGGAAAATAGAGGGAGCAAACTGATCTAATTAAATAGGAGAGAGAGAGAGAGTGTGTGTGTGTGTGTGTATAAATAGACATGAAAATAGAGATAAGATTGAAGAATTTAACATGGGAAGACGAAGCCGCACATAATAAACCAAAGGATCTTTAAACATACTCTTAGATTCATCAAATATAGACATGAAAATAGAGATAAGATTGAAGAATTTAACATGGGAAGACGAAGCCGCACATAATAAACCAAAGGATCTTTAAACATACTCTTAGATTCATCAAATATTTTCATCTCTTTAGAAAATAATTATATTATATATATAATCCAAAATAAGAAAGGATATTACAACGTGATCAATACCAGAATCTCATATTCTCAATATTTTAAAAAGTAATAAATATATAATCAAAAATAAGATAGGATTTTACAACTTCCTGTATACCTTAATATCGGCGAGGATTTGGGGTATGGTGTATGACTGCTACTTGGATTTGGGCGGACTAGCGAACAACGAACGATAACAGTTGAGTTTTGGGCTAGGGACGACGACAATGATAGGCGAATAGGGACGACTTGTATTTGGATGAACGGCGAACGGCGACGGTTTGGATTGGGGCGGATTTGCGAACGGCGAATGGTGACGGGAGGGTTTTGGGCGAGGATGGGTTCGGGGGGGGGGGGGGGGGGGATTTGGGGAGAGGAAGAGTTTTTTGTGTTTTGTATATTTTTTTAATTTTGTTTGTTCTTAAAAGTTAAAGGTGTGGTATGCACGTAGTAAGATAAGTTTGAACTCCTACTTTTGCTCTGCTTTCTCTATTTTAAAATAGACAAAGAAGGGAGGGGGTAGTCCTATTAGCTTAAGATATAATATAATACTAGTATAATCCTGTGCAATATTGCACATATCTTTTAAGAAAAATAATACATTCTTTTGAAACATGTTAATTGACATATTTTATTTTTAAAAAATATATGCATGAATGTTATCCTTAAAATAAAAATGGTAATAGAAAACTGAAATGTAAACAACAGTTCTCCTAAAATTTAAGTAGAAGCTCACATGTACATTTTTTTTTTCATCTATATACATCATGTAATATTCTAAGAAATCTAATTACAAAAAACATCAAGTATTTCAACATTCAACAAATCCATAAAATTGTTCAGATTATATAACTAAAACTAAATTATATATATTGTATAGATATTGATATGGCTAAAAATAGGATTAAATCGGGGTCGTTCAAATCGGACACGAATCTTAAAGCTTAGGGGTAAAACGATAATTTCACCTACAAACGGGTCTGAAATGGGAACTGGGTCTTTCTTCAAGACCCAATAACCCACGAACGGATCCACCTCAACTGGGTACGGGTCCCAACCCGAAATGAACCCGGTCCAGCAGGATAGAATTAGGGTTTCTGATTAATCCAAATCAACGGCCCTGATTCATATTTATCCGTTCACTGGGAATTAGGGATTACATTCCTAATCGATCACAGGGATTACATTCCTTATCTGATCACAGGGATTACATTCCTAATCTGATCCCTAAGGCGACTATAAATACCCCCCATCCAGGTAATCAATACTTTTCCAGTTTAAGTTCTTGCTTAATCATTCAGATTACTGACAAGAACGTCGGAGGGTGCGTCGCCGGGATCCATCCCGGTGTCTCGCACTTTTTGCAGGTTCGCAGCAGCGGCAAGAGACCAAGTTAACACATTGGTGAAGGTCAACAGGTTTGCCTTGTTCGTTTTCTCAAGAATCCACAAATTCTATCTGTTTGCTCCCACACCAAAATCAGCAGCAACAGATATCTACTGATATGGCTAAACTAAATTATCTAACTATAATATGATTAATATAGATATAGAATTATATATCTTCTTACCCAAATAATGAAAATATCTAACTTTGGTTCCGATTTCCATCTGGGTAGTCAAACAAACAAAGTTGACTACAAAATATCAAGGGTAGATATAAGAATTATTAATATCAACAATTGAGCATGCATGTTCAATTTCGTTGTGTGTTGTTTATCAAACAATAAGTATAATTGTTCTATTTGAATTTAGGGAATAACAACTATATCATTGTCACCTGAAAATTTTGAAGACCTTAATAGCAATCACGGCCACCACTCATCACCATATTGTCGCTCTGGTCTACATAGTCTGTCAATCTCTTCATTTTGACAAACTTAACGAAACTTTAAGCATCGTCCATTAGTCCTCCATGCCCAATCTCTTCACTTTGACCAACTGAACGAAACTTCAAGCATCGTTCATTAGCCCTCATCGCCCAAAAGTGCAAACCCATCAAATCAAACCACCCAAGCAACCACATCTCATTGAGGTATTTTATCAAACACCCTCCGTGAAACACAAATTTCATAAGGGAATATCATCAAATACCTTCAAATTTCCATATCTCAATCTCTCTCTCGACTCTCGTCAACTAATCATCCATTCTCCAATGTCGTCACCAATCTCAAAGCAGCCACACTCCATCATCTCAATCCCTAACCCTGACCCCACCCCACCCGCTACCACAGCCGCCTTGGCCAAGACACCGCCTCCTCTGCCACCGCATTCCTTCTCCCCTCCTTCACATAGCTCTCCCTCATCCCCTCCTCAAATTCCTTCGCCCTCCAATCCTGCAAAAATCACTGTCATTCCATCAATCATCCTGCATTCGTCAAAGTCACCGCATCCTCTGTCGTCATACCCCATCCTTATGCCATGTCATATCGCCATCGTCGGCTCCTTCCACCTCTAGCCCTATCGCCGCCACTTCTTCTGCCCCTAGTACCGTCCATTCCAAATGCGGCCATGGCTCGACAACCCCCTTCCCTTCTCAATTAAGATGGATCTATGAGAGCGATAATGTGGTGCAGCGTGTAGTGACAACGTGTGACATGGGGGGGAGGGGGCGTGGGGAACAATGGAGGATTTGTATTTTGAAAGTGGGAAGAGAATAGATCATGGCTGGCTTGGAGGCATTTGGGGCTTTTATTTTATTTTATTTTATGTTTAAATATGAAAATGCGCGTACTACACGTATTAATACATGGTAATTCATCCTTTTGCTCTCCTCTCTCTATTTCAAACTAGAGAAATAAGAGAGGGTAGACATTCTCTCTCATATTAGTATAACTAGTAATTTACACGTGCGATGCACGTCTTAATAAATATAGTTTTTTTAAAATAAAAATTTAGACGTAGTTTGGCTTTGAACCTAAGACCTCCTTTATAATAGTTTTGCACGTGTGTTACACGCATTGATAGATTTACAAATGACACTAAGGCTTTCTCCTATTATAATATTAGAGATTAGAGATTAGAGATTTTCACGTGTGATGCACGTTTTAATAAATACAGTTTTTTTTAAAAGTAAAAAATCAGAAGTAGTCTGAATTTGAACCTAAGACCTCTTTTATATTAATTATATACGTACGTTACACATGTTGATAGATTAACAAATGACACTAAGGCCTTCTCCCATTATAATATTAGAGATATATAGATATAATAATATGCTTTAACCCTAACTTTAACTTTTACCTTTATCACTCGCCCTAATTTTTAATCTGACCTTCCCTTAATCTTGGTCTATTAATCTCTATTATTCTTTAATTAGGGTCTTCACCCACCATCTCTTTGATCAACATTATCCGCCGCCACTTGGAAATGCATGGGAACCGCGTTCGGCTCACAGTATAATTGTCATTCAAAATAAATTAACATATTTTAATTCAACATTAGAAATGTTATAATTTAGTAGATTCACAAAAATATATATATCTCACTCTAGCCAACTTAGCTGAATGGTATAGCATATATACAGTTGGATGAAAATATGGCACGATAGTGATTTTCCAGTGAATGTGGGGCCCACTTATCTACAATACGTACGATGTATTTCTAGTACTATATGTATTTTGTTTTTTTTTGATGTAAACTACTATATGTATTTTGTTTAGAGTAATGCTTTAGCCACTACCAATTTCACTACCATTTTCTTCACTACCTTAGGTGGCATACTCCTATTGGAGAGTTCTCCCATCTACTCTATTATTCCCTACCTATTGGAATATGACACATAAGGTAGTGAAGATAAATGTAGTGAAATTGGTAGTGACTCTAGCATTACTCTTTTGTTTAAAGCCATGTATGTAAGTACGCTGACCTCCTCCACCATTTGGAGATGTCGATGTAGAAGTGTAGAACCCAAACCAAAGCCACGTCAAACACCGTTGTCCGTTGGGAATGGGACACATCATGCATGCAACTACCACATCGACCTTGTTGACCAGTCAACTCTGACCCCCTGGTTTTCCAAGATTCCATACAGCCACCCCCACAACGTATAGGATATATAGAGAAATCAGTCAAACACAAACAGGGAGGAACCCTCGTTTCCCAAACCTACCCTTTTGGGAACCCTATGGGCCCCTACATATTACTAAGAAAATTTAAGTAAATTTAATGTAGCAAAATGCAACACATATGGATTTTTACTTTTTATCCCCAAGCATACATTATAGATACAATGTGATCCACTTTTCACTAAAAGTTACAATTTTATCTTTTAAAAATGATTTTAAAATTAATAAAACCTTATCTTTTAATGAAAAGTGGATCTCAATATATTTATAATATATATTTGAAGTAAAAACTCATATATATATATATTTGAAGTAAAAACTATAAGACTACTAGGTAGTGGCTCAAATGATAAAGCTAGTGAAATCTCATGTAGGGGCGTCGGGCGACAATGGGTAAGTGCACCAATTCCGTAATGGTATGAGTAGGATTTTTTTAAGGATAAGGGTAAATTTTTTATACATGTTTAAAATATATGGTAGGTTAAAAGTAAAGATAAACATATATACTTACATGTTTGAATATAGATTATAAACTCACTTATGTATGATATATAAAATGAGCATAAAATGTACAGGTAAGGATTTTACAACTTTCCATGTGATTAAGTTAATAAAAATTGAATTACAAAGGAAGATAATCATTTTTATTTACATTTTTTTTTCTTATAACTAGGTTTTGTTGTTAAAAAATTACGAATTGTTTCACTCATTTATCCGTTAGAGTATGGTAATGTAATTTTCTAATTACCCGTTAGGGTGGGCGTAAAGTATTTGAATTTTAGGATAAGGTAAGGGTAAACCTCTTACCCTCGATCCCTTCACTCCACATGTTGCCATCCCTAGTCTGATCCTAGCTAGACGACATCAGTTCTTTATTTTAAAAAAGTTACAACTTTGAAAGATTAATAGTATATAAGAACTAGATTTGTCCGTGGGCACGTGCCTACGGCACGTCTTTGGAACGATACAGCATATGAAAGTCTTGTAAACAGTAAAAGAACAATTATGTAGCTCAAGTTTGAATAGTAAAATAATAATTTGTTGTAAATAATAGTCCATGTTTCCATTAGTATATGTTAAAAATAATTATAAATGGGGGTGTAAAATCCATCTTCTTAGAACTTTGAGTGTGGAAAATGATGAAATTTAACTGTAGATGAGATATTTGCTATTTTCAATATAATATGAGCAATAAAAATATGCATAAAAAATCTGAAAATTTACAAACCTGAAATCCGAAAATATAAATTTCTGAGGAAATAGAGAGAGAATGAGAGAGAGAGAGAGATAAATAAATAAATATGTTAAGATAAATCAGAGAGATGAAAACAATACTGAATATTGAATTGAGTTCAACCAAGTACAATACCACCTATATATAGGAGGAGAACAAATATCAAAACAACTCTACAACCAATATGGGTCAAACAGTGTGAGTTTGCCTACTAAGTATCTAAATCTCTGAACAGTATAGGATTTGATAAAGAAGTCTGCAATCTATTGGAAAGATGTAACAGAATGGAGAGAAACGGTCCCTGCCTCAAAGTGCTCACGAACATAATAACAATCAATCTCTATATGCTTCGTTCGCTCATGAAAGACCGGGTTGCTTGCAATGTGCAATGCACTCCGGTTATCACAATGAAGAGGGGTAGCTCCTGTAAGAGTGACAACTATATCTGATAACAACCAACGAACATGAACAATCTCTCTAGTAGTAGCTGCCATTGCTCTGTACTCAGCTTCAGTCGAAGAACATGCAACAACGGTCTGTTTCTTACTTCACCATGAGATCAGCGAATCACCAAGAAATAGACAGAAACTGGTGGTAGACCGTCTGGTAGTAGGATCACCTGCCCAATCCGAATCAGAATATGCACTCAGCTCTAGTTTGGATGTAGCAGGCATGAATAATGAGCGAGTAGTAGTGCCCCGAAGATACCTGAGAATTCGAAGAAGAGCACCATAGTGAACTGATGTAGGAGCAGAAACAAACTGACTGACAACACCGACTTTGTGAGCAATATCGGGTCTTGTCATGTATAAGTAGACAAGCTGTCCAACAATCTGTCTGTATCTAGTTGGATCAGGAAGGAGCTCACCATCAGTAAGACAAAGCTTCACATGAAGCTCTAAGGGTGTATCGGCTGATCTACTGTCAGAAAGGCATGCAGCGGGGATAATATCTGATGTGCATGTATATTTCTGTTGAGAAATGAGTATCCCCCGAGATCCATAAGCAATCTCTAGGCCTAAAAAATAACGTAGTGTGCCAAGCTCTTTCATATGGAACTGCTGATGAAGATATTTCTGGGTGGATGTAATGCCTGCAAAGTCATTCCCAGTAATGATCATATCGACAACATAGAATAGTAGAATTACCCTCTCCTACGGTGATGACCGCATAAACATAGAATGGTCCTGAGAATTCTGACTAAAACCAGCCTTGGTGATGACAAGGCGAAAACACTCAAACCAGGTTCGAGTGGCCTGCTTCAAACCATATATAGCCCGACGCAGCCGACAAACATGACGAGGAGGAGTAGGGAGGCCAGGAGGATGATCCATATAAACAACCTCAGATAAGGTACCATGAAGAAAAGCTTTCTTCACGTCCATCTGGTATAACGGCCATTGGCAGATGGCTGCAACAGCAAGAAGAGTGCGAACATTAGTCATCTGTGCAATGGGAGCAAAGGTCTCATCATAATCAATGCCATGCTCCTGAGTAAATCCTCGGACTACTAGACAAACCTTGTGCCGCTCAATAGATCCATCAGGTTGATATTTGACCTTAAAGATTCACTTGCAGCTAATAGGCTGAACACCCTCTGGTAGAGGAACAACATCCCAAGTGCCAATCTGATCAAATGCACTGAATTTCTCTGTAATAGCTTTCCTCCATTCAAGATATTGAATTGCATCTTGATAGGTTCTGGGCTTACGTGTAGAGTGTATAGAAGTAAGATATGCATGAAACTGTGGTGAGTAGGAAGCTAGGGTGGAAAAACCAAACTGGTCAGAAGGACCAGTGACATCAGGTGTTAACGTGCCAAAGGAATACCAGAAGTGGAACGGGTAGACTGATGAAGAGGTGCTGGACTGACAAGGTGTAGGGGTGAGGACGGTGGAGTAGGTGCATGTGTTGATGGGAAAGTAAGTGGGATGGGTGTTGGCTGCTATGGGGATGCATGTGGTGTTTCGGTAGGGGGAACAACAGGTGTAGGAACGGCAGGAGATGTGAATGGAGCCAGAGGAGTGGGATCAAAAGGAATGCGGGAAGATAAAGTCGAGGGGCTAGCAACAACTGGAAAATCGAGAAATCTAGTATCCTCGAGGTGGGGGAGGGGGGGTCAGGTAGTAAGGGGAGTCTTCCACAAAGAATACATGTCGAGAAATACGGACACGACCCGCTGATGGATCAAAACAATGATAACCTTTGTGTTCAGGACGAAGACCTAGGTGAATGCACTTAGTAGCACGAGCGGATAGCTTCTTGCGTTCAGTAGGAGGGAGAAGGACGTAACAGGTGCACCCAAAGGTACGGAGCATACTGTATTCGGGAGGTGAATGATAAAGAGCCTCATAAGGTGCCGTACCAGCTAGGACAGATAAGGGAGTAATGTTGATGAGACTAACAAATGTCATGATAGCTTCAGCCCAGAAAGAACGAGAAGCGAAGAGGAGAGTAAAAGAGCGTGAGCCGTCTCAAGGATGTGACGATGCTTGCGTTCAGCTACACCATTCTGCTCATGTGTGTGAGGGCATGATTGCTGAAACAGGGTGTCGTGAGACTGAAGGATCGATCTCATAGTGGTGGAAGTATACTCACGTGCACCGTCCGATCGAAAATTTTTAATGCGCACACCGAACTGAGTGAGAATCATAGTTGTAAAGAACCGATAAATATCAGGTATCTCAGATTGCTGACGCATAAGAAAAACCCATGTATGTCTAGTGAAGTCATCGATGAAGGTAACATAATAGAGATAGCCTTTTCACGAGGGTACGGGAGAGGGTTCCCATATGTCAGAATGAACAAGTTGAAAAGGGTGAGTGGTTTCAGAAGTTCTTTTGTGACTAAAGGGTGGGGCAATGTGATGTGGCTAAAAATGGGGTTAAATCGGAACCGTCCAGATTGGGCGCGAATCTTGAAGCTCGGGGGTAAAACAGTAATTTCACATACAAAGGGATCCAAAGCGGGTATTGGATCTCCTTCTCACAGATCCAATAACCCACAAACGAATCCACTCCAATTGGGTACGGGTCCCGACCCGAGGCGAACCCAGACCAACAAGAGACAAAATCAGGGTTACTGATTTGACCAAGTCAACGGGCCTGATTTACTCTCACCGGGAATCAGGGGTTAGTTTCCTAAACAGACTGTGAGGATTTTACTCCTGGCAGTTACACAGGGAATCAAGTCCCTAATCACTCCCCTGGCGACTATAAATACCTCCCCTCTACCACTGTGACCAGGTAATCACTCTTTTTCCACCTAAAGCTCTTTCTTAATCACCACTAATTACTGACAAGTGCGTCGGAGGGTGCATCGCCGGAATCAACCCCGGTGTATCGCACTTCCTTGCAGGTTGCGGCAGGAATCAGAAGGCTTGGATCCGCTGTTCAGGTTGTTCTCGAACTCACAAATCTCATCTGTTTACCTCCACACCGAAATCAGCGGTAATAGTTTGGCACCGTCTGTGGGAACAACCATACGAACAGCCTCCACCTCTTCCTTGTCGTCTAGCCCTTCTCCCACCATGCGTCCAAAGAAGGTCAGATCCAGAGGGTCCAACCGCGGACCCAACCCTGCCGACCAGACAGAGGAAGTCCCTGTCAATCCTGCTCCATAGCCCGAACTTCCTTCCCCGGTCCTGCAGGGCCAACCTCCTCTTCCCAAACAACAACCCCCCAATGGCCCTTCCGGCCATAACGGGCGGAGGCAGAAACAGCCCCTAAACCAAGACCATGTCTCGGTTCATAATGCCTCCTCGGATTCAATGGCTTCTCATCACCCCGACCTCCGCAACACCGTTCTGAACCGCCAAAAGGACGAGGACCTTCGCACCCACCTAGATGAGAGGCGGGCCCGAGAGGGAGCCTCCCGCCAGCATCATGGTGACCGATCTCTTCATCGCCGAGACGGTAGGAGGTCTCCGGACCGACGAGGCCGAGCGGCATCTCCCGAGCGCCGTAGGAGGAGACCCCATTCCCCTGCGGATCGGCACCATCCGAGGAACAATGAGGCACCTATCACCCGTGCCGAGTTCCTACAATTTCATGAGACCGTGCTACAGGCCCTCAACCTTCGCCCCAATAACCAAAATGCCCAGAGGGTTCCAACACCCCCGCGGGTTCCCAGTCCTCGCCACCGATCCAGAAGTCCTCTCCCGGCTCCCAGTTGCCAGCAGCGCCACTATAGTCCCCGCCGATCCCAGGACTACCGGTGCCGCAGTCCCCGCTCCCCTTCCTATGAAGAAGAGTCCGGGGGATCGTATGATTACTAGCGGAGGGACGATGCCCTCAACCGCTGTCTCCATGAGGTGGAGAGGCGCATTGGTCGCATGGACAGAGAGGAGGAGTCTCGAGTAGGGACCGTCCGGCCCAGCAGACCCCCTTTCTCTCGGACGATCATGGCGGCCCCCATACCGAGGGGTTTCAAACCTCCGCAGTTTGAAACGTACTCAGGGGAGTCCGACCCAGTTGATCACGTCGAAAGCTTCAAGACCTTAATGCTGATCCATCAAGCTTCCGACGCCATGCTCTGCAAGACCTTCCCCACCACCCTCAGGGGGTTGGCTCGGGAATGGTACTCCAGGCTCGCTCCCTCTTCCATCTTCTCGTTCGAGCAGTTCGCAATGCTGTTCATAACTCACTTTGTGAGTAGCAGGCGAGCTGAGAAGACGAGCCTCTCCCTACTGAACCTGCGGCAAGAAAGGGGAGAGAAGCTGAGGGACTATGCGAAGAGATTCACCGCAGAGGTCAGGTCTATCGCCTCCCTAGACCAGTCAGTGGCGACCGTTGCGTTCCAGTCGAACGTCCTCAACTCCAACCTCCGGTCATCCCTCGCCAAGAAGCCTCCGCAGAACTTTGCCGATCTTCTCCTAAGGTACGAGAAGTACATTCGCGCGGAAGAGGGCGAGTGTCTCCCGAACTTCGGGGGATCAGCCTCCGGATCAAAGAGGAAGGCGACGGAGGAGGAGGGGTCGAAGAAGATGCAGAAGGACAACGGCGGTCAGTGCCGTCCTCCCCCTAGGTTCGAAAAGTTCGCTCCCCTCACCACCAATGTCTCCACCATCCTGATGGAAGTGGAGAAGGAGGGGGTCATACCTCTAGCGCCGAGGATGAACACACCGGCCAAAAGGAGAAATAAAGAAAAATGGTGCCGTTACCACCGGGACCACGGCCATGACACCAACGACTGCCGGGCATTGAAAAATGAAATAGAGGCCCTCATCCAGAGGGGGCAATTGGCCAAATTTGTAAAGGCAAGCGATCGGGCAGATCGCAACACTCCTCCGCCTCGGGGGGCTAACAAGCGCTCCGAGCGGCGCGAGGAGACGCCCGAGTTCGAGGAAGAACGGGTCTTGCACCTCATCCACGGAGGCTTCATGGGGGGCTCATCCAATTCCTCTCGGAAGGCCTTCGTCCGAGAGGTCAATTCAGTTCACAGCGCCCCTCCTCCCAAAGGCCTCGGCGTCCCGGTGAGTTTCTCCGATGAAGACCTCGAGGGGGTCCGAACTCCCCACTGTGACGCCCTCGTCATCGACCTCCACATGGCAAACTTCAAGGTGCAGAGGGTCCTAGTAGACAACGGGAGCTCGGTGAACATCCTCTTCCTCTCGGCCTTCCGAGGGCTGCAGCTGTCTCGGGACCGTCTCAAGCCGGCCGGTTACACACTCCACGGGTTCACGGGGGTCCCAGTAACTGTCGAGGGAGTGATAACCCTAGACGTAACTGCTGGAAAGACCCCTACTACCCGGACCGAGCCGATGGAGTTTATGGTCGTCGACGTCCCGGCCGCATATAATGTCATTCTAGGCCGACCTGGCCTAGCTGCCCTGGAAGCTGTCCCCTCAGCGTACCACCTTAAAATGAAGTTCCCCACTCGGTCGGGAGTGGGGGAAGTCAGGGGCAGCCAAGAGACGGCTCGGAAGTGCTACATGACTTCCACTGGGGGACCGGTGCTCTCCCTCGAGACTCTAGAAATCCCCAAGCCGAAAGTCCGACCCACGTCCGAGCCGGCGGACGAGTTGGAAGAAGTGCTCTTCTCGGACGAGGATCCGAGCCAAAAGTTCCTCATCAGCAAGTCCTTGCCGACTGCACTGTGTTCTGACTTGGTGAAATGCATCCGGGATAACCGCGACCTGTTTGCTCGGTCAGCCGCGGATATGCCCGGCATCTCCGAGGAGTTGCTAGTCCACCGCCTAAGTGTCGAACCGGGGTGCAAACCGGTTCAGCAGAAGAGACGAAAATTCGCTCCCGAGCGACAGCAGGCCATCAAGGAGGAGGTGGATAAACTCTTAAAGGCTCGGTTCATACAGGAGGTGAACTACCCCGAGTGGCTCTCTAATGTTGTAATGGTCAAGAAGTCCAATGGCTCTTGGAGGATATGCATCGACTTCACTGACCTAAATAAGGCGTGTCCGAAGGATCCATTCCCTCTTCCAAACATCGACACCCTTATTGATGCCACCTCGGGCCATGAGCTCCTCAGCTTCATGGACGCCTTCTCCGGCTATAATCAGATCCGGATGTCCCCCCCGGACATTCTGAAGACCTCCTTCATCACCGATCAGGGCCTCTACTGCTATAGAGTCATGCCGTTCGGGTTGAAGAACGCTGGAGCCACCTACCAGCGCCTCGTCAACAAGGTCTTCCAGAGCCAGATAGGCCGCAACATGGAGGTGTACGTTGACGACATGCTCGTCAAGAGCATCCGAGGTACTGACCATGTGGCCGACCTCCAAGAGGCATTCGGCATGTTGAGGAGACACAGCATGCGGCTAAACCCGAACAAGTGTGCGTTCGGGGTCTCATCGGAAAAGTTCCTCGGCTTCATGGTGAGCCAGCGAGGGATCGAAGCCAATCCCGAGAAGATTAAGGCCATATTAGACATGGCCCCGCCCCAGAACGTCAAGGAGGTGCAGAAACTTACGGGTCGGCTCGCCGCTATTGGCCGGTTCCTCTCGAAGTCTGGGGAAAAGTGCCTCCCCTTCTTCAAGGCACTCAGGGGGGCTAAGGGATTTGAATGGAGCCAACCACAACAGGAATCGTTCGACCAACTATAGGCCTACTTGGTGAACCCTCCCCTGCTCAGCAAACCTGTTCCAGGGGAAACCCTCTTCATCTACTTGGCTGCTTCCGAGCAGACCCTAAGTGCTGTTTTGGTGAGAGAGGAAGACCGGGCCCAAAGGCCCATCTACTACGTCAGCAAGGTACTTCAGGACGCCGAGCTCCGTTATCCGAAGATAGAGAAGATGGCCTACGCCCTGGTCATGGCAGCAAGGAAGCTCCGTCCGTACTTTCAGTCCCACTCGATTGTTGTCCTCACTGACCAACCTCTGAAGCAGATCCTCCACAAGCCTGAGACCTCGGGCCGGCTAATGAAGTGGTCCATAGAGCTGAGCCAACATGACATCTCTTACCGACCTCGGACTGCGATCAAGGCACAGGCCCTTGCCGACTTCATCGTCGAGTCCACCATTCCTGAAGTCAGCCACGTCCCGAATGGATCTCCCATTTGGACAGTTTTTGTGGACGGATCCTCCTGCAACGAGGGCAGCGGTGTCCGCATCATCCTGAACGGTCCTGATGACTTCGTCCTCCAGTATGCCCTCCGCATGAACTTCAAAGCCTCAAACAACGAGGCAGAGTACGAGGCATTAATCGCGGGCCTCGGCCTTGCCCGAAGTGCCGGGGCGCAGCGCCTCCGAGTCCATAGTGACTCCCAGCTTGTTGTGAACCAAGTCCTGGGTGAGTACGAGGCTCGAGACGAGCAGATGGCGAAGTACCTTGCTAAGGTCCGAGCCCTCATGAGCCGGTTCGAAGAGGCACTCATCCAACGAGTCCCTCGCGAAGAGAATTCACAGGCCGATGCCCTCTCCAAGTTGGCCTCATCCTCCCTACAAGGTCTTGAGCAGACCGTTCTGATCGAGGTCCTCTCAAGACCGAGCATAGAAGACGATACATCCGGCTCGGTGGAGTCGTTGCCAGTCATGCTGCAAGATAATTGGATGAAGCCGTTGGTGGAGTTCTTAAGGGATGGGCTCCTCCCCGAGGACCCCAAAGAAGCATGCCGAGTCAGAACCAGGGCCGAGCGGTATGTCCTGATCGAGGGGATCTTGTACAAATGCTCCTTCTCGCAAATTGATGGCCGACCATACCTAAGGTGCCTCTCACCGGAGCAGGCCGACTATGCCCTGCAAGAGCTCCACGACGGCATCGGCGGGGCGCATTCAGGATCTAGGTCCTTGGCCCGAAAAGCTTTGAACTATGGATACTTGTGGCCGACTCTCCTCCAAGATGTCGAGCGACACGTTCGGCAATGTGGCTCCTGTCAGAGACATTCCAATGTTCATCGCCTCCCTCAAGCCAACCTCGCCTCCCTATCAAGTCCTATCCCCTTCGCAATGTGGGGGATGGATTTACTAGGGCCTTTCCCTCCAGCTCCGGGTCAGTTCAAGTTCTTGGTCGTAGCCATCGACTAATTCTCGAAGTGGATCGAGGCCGAGCCCCTCGCCACTATAACCGAGAACAAGGTGGTTCAATTTTTCTGGAAGAACATCATCTGCAGATTCGGCGTCCCCCGTGTCCTTGTAACGGACAACGGGACTCAGTTCACTGGCGCAGCATTCCGAGCTCTGTGCGACGACCTTGCCATCCAGCAGCGCTTCTCGTCCGTCTCCCACCTTCAGTCGAACGGACTGGCAGAAAATGCTAATCGGCAGATCCTCGCAGGTATCAAGAAAAGGCTGGACAAATGTTCCAAAGGCTTATGGGTCGACCAACTCCCCAACGTCCTATGGAACTACCGCACGAACAAGCGGACCCCCACAGGAGAGTCCCCTTTCAACCTCACCTACGGGTCCGAGGCGGTGATACCCCTCGAGGTCGGCATACCTTCCCCTCGCCTTGCAGCCTACAATGAGGAACAGAACGCCAGAGACCTCAGGGCAAACTTAGATCTGGTAGATGAGCTGAGGGAAAGAGCGTCAATTCGGCAACAAAATTACCGAAGAATGGTCGAGTTGGCATACAACAAGAAGGTCCGACCCACCAACCTTAAGCAAGGGGATTTAGTCTTGAGAAAACTGGCCATATCCTTCCCCAATCAGAAGAGCAAGCTAGCTCCGAACTGGGAATGGCCTTACAAGATCACAAGGGTAGTTCGGCCCGGAGCATATCGTCTGGAAGATCTAGAGGGCAGAGAGATTCCGAGGACCTGGAATGCCGACCACCTCCTGAAATACCAAGAAAGCACCCCGGCGCCTCTCTAAGTATTGCAGGATATCGAGCCATTCCTCTCTCCTCTGACTTGTAATCTATTTCATAAGCTGTAATATGTAAAAACGGTTCGCCGTCGATTATCAATGAAGAATGCTCTTTCATACTTATAAGTTTGCTTGCGTCTTTCTGCCTTTATCTTTTGTTTCTTAATTTGATTTCAACCAATGGTTCGGAGTCCAATGTCCGGCTCGACTTTACCTCCTCGGCTCGCCTCCGGACGAGCCAGAGGTAGATCGCCGTTTGGAACTGCTCCCACAACCGTTGAGCTACACCGATGGTTCGGAGTCCAACACTCGGCTCGACTTTACCTCCTCGGCTCGCCTCCGGACGAGCCAGAGGTAGATCGCCATTCGGAACTGCTCCCACAACCGTTGAACTACACCGATGGTTCGGAGTCCAACACTCGGCTCGACTTTACCTCCTCGGCTCGCCTCCGGACGAGCCAGAGGTAGATCGCCGTTCGGAACTGCTCCCACAACCGTTGAACTACACCGATGGTTCGGAGTCCAACACTCGGCTCGATTTTACCTCCTCGGCTCGCCTCCGGACGAGCCAGAGGTAGATCGCCGTTCGGAACTGCTCCCACAACCGTTGAACTACACCGATGGTTTCGGAGTCCAACACTTGGTTCGATTCCACTCCCCAAGCCTGCTTCTCAGCGGGTTAAGAGTGGATCACCATTCGGAATTGCTCTCACAACCGTCGAACATTCGCTATGACCAGCGAACTTCACCATGGAAAAGAGCTCGGCTCATCCCTCGACTTCGCAAGAAGAGGGAGACCGAAGCACTATTCGGCACCACAACCCGAGCATCTTGTCACGGAGACGGAAGCCCCAAGAAGAAGGGTCAGATCACGTTGCCTCCGGTCGGGTGCCGAGCAAGTGCCATTCCGATCCTGCAAACGGAGAAAACTCACTTTCTCCTCAACTTTCGCGTAGGATCCCGATCAGACGGCCAGGATCTTGCTAGCGACGCTAGACGACAAGATAGCATTTTCTTGGGAACAGAGCCGTCTCGAGATTCGTGCCAAGATCCAACGGCCCAGATCTTGTCAGCGCCGCTAATGACAAGATAGCGTTCCCATAGGAACTGGTTCGCCTCGAGGTTCTTGCCGACGGCACTATCCGCTCGGCTCATAAACATCGGCACGACCAACACACTTACAAGCGAGATAAATACGCAGAGCAACGAAAGATGCTAGTTCTTAAAAGAAATTTTATTAATGATCGGGGCACAATACAAAGCAATCTTTCCATGGTTACAAAGTATTAGAAAACAAAAAATACAGCGCCGACCCACTACACTTGGTCTTCAAACAGAAATGTCTTCACTGATCCGTTCGGTCGCCAGTCCATCCACTTCGGCTGATAGCTCCTCCACCTTCTTCCGAAGCTTCGCCTCCACGGTCTGCAAGTGATGGATCTCAGAGAGCAAATCGTCCCGCTCGGCTAATATTTTCGACTGGTTGTGCCGAATACACTGAACCCGAAGAGCGTTGCTAAAAGCAGTCTGCGAGTCTTCGTCCTCTCCTACGGGGGCCACCTCGAAGATCCTACTCTCCAGACGTTGGATCTCGGCATCTCGTTGGCCGAGGACGGACTGAAGATGGGCCCGCTCGCTCTCAGCTCGGCGTAACTCCAGCTCGACACCATGAAGCCGCTCTCGGCACTTCGTCGAGCGCGACTTCGTCGCCCCTGAGGTTACTTCGGTTCCAGCATCATCGTCCGAGCCGTTGGAATCAGTTTATTGAGCTGCCACCACGAGCTGAAAAGAAGGAAAAACGAATAGCAAAATTTTAACACACTTCCGAAGTACAACACTTGAAGAATTTTCCAATCAAACTTTCAGATTCGTATTCAGATATAATAGCTCCACATACAACAAGACCGACCCTACAATAAAGTTTTACAACACTCAGAAGAAACACAAAACGACATGATTAGGGTCTCTTCGGAAGGGGAACGCTCCGGTTCAAGGAAACGCGAGGACGACGAGGCCTGACCTCCGAACTCGATTCCAAACCAACGAAGCGTGACCCCCCTTCGCCGCTGACCCTAACTGTGGCGCCGACCGAGGCACCACTCGACGAGACGGCCACACTACTCTGAGCATCAGCAGGGCTCCGCCTAGCCACAGGCAAGCGTGTCGCGAGTTCGTAAAAGGAAATTCCTCTCTCGCTCTCTTCGCGAGTGCACGATGTACTGCGGACGTTGGCCCTCTCCGGCAGAGGCTTGAGTGACGCGATCTCTTCCTCCAGTTCAATTATTCTGTCTCTCAAGGAGTCGTCCTTCGCCAACTTCTTCAAACGAGGAGGCCTTGACGAGCCCGAGACGTTGGCGCTATCGGTTGCGAGCCGTCGGAAGTGGGTGACCTCGATTCCCCTATCTATCGTGATCCTCCTTAGCCTGTCGACCTCGGCCAACAACCTCTTGCGCTCGGACGACGCCTTCTCCAGCTCGGAAGTTAGCTTCTCTTCCGCTGCCGAGCGTTCTTTCTCCGCTAACTCCGAATGTCGGATCTCGGCCAAAAGTTCGTCATTCTTCCGCTCGGCGACGACAAGCTCTCTACGAAGCCACTCGACCTCACCTTCGGGACAAGGGGCTTGGGGTTGCTTCCGCAGTTGCTTCAACTCGCGACAATACCCCCTCACAGCTGCCTTCGTCTCCTCCAGCTTCAAGAACATGAGAAACCGCCTCTGTCGGCTACTCGAGAACTCGCCCTTCGTTTTGGCCAGCTCCTTACGAAGGTGTGCAACCTCCGTAACTGGACCGAACTTTACCTGAAAAGCAGAGATAAATCCGAAACCCAACACTTGGAGAATTCTACGCCTAATCAGACACAATATCCGAGACTCAATACTTGGATAAATTTTGGCCAAACAAACTGTTTTCATTCAAAACCGAGAAGAAAGTTTTACAAGAGCGATGGCCAGTCCGCAGTTATGCTTACAAAAAGAGACAAAACAGCAAAAGACTAAAAGAGGCAACCGAGTCAGGGGTCGACCTTTTTGTCGTTCGGGTCCGTCGACCCCTCGGCCTTGTCCTCGCCCTCGCCCTCGTCCTCGTCCCCGTCCTCGTTCCCACTCTCCTCCTCAGAGTCGTCCTCCTCTTCATCCTCGGCCTCGGTCTCGCCCGGGCCTTCGACACCGTCCGTCTATCCCTCGGGGCCGAGCATCCCCTGGGGAACCCCCTCCTCCCCCTCCACGGGGTCGTAGAAACGGTATGAGGACGTGTCGAACCCTGGGTTCCGAGCGGCGATATGCAGAAGAGCTCGGCCATAGGCGTCCTCCATGTTCTTGAACATGTGGTACTCGGCCTCAACCTGGACAGCCTTCTTCGCCTTTGCCACCTTGGACCGGTGCTTAGCCATGATCTTCTCGGCCCTCTTCCGAGCCCTCTCTGCCTCCGATCGAGCATTGGCCAGCCCCTCCTTCAGCTCGGTGTTCTCCTTCTCCGAGGCCTCGAGCTTGGCTGCCGTGTCCTTCGACAGCTGAATGGCGTCGGCCAACTGCTTCTCCAACCCTGCCGCTTCGGCAGCCCTTTTTGACGAGAGGAGCTGCTCGGCATCAAGCAACTTTGTGGCTTTGACGCGCTCCGTTCTCTCCCGCTCATACTCCTGCTCCTTGCTCGCAAACTGCTCGAGCAAGTAGTTGAAGTGACAGAGAGTCTGAAAAGAGAACAAACCGTCAAAATCCGAACGCAGGAACTTAAAAAAGTCTCAGAAAAAGTTTCAATGAGAAAGAGTTCGGTCCACTTACCGACATGGTGTTCTAGGCGATCTGCATCGTGGCGTCTCCTGCTAGCCCGGCCTTTAGGGCCGCTCGATCCTTTGGGGTCGGCAGGTGCCTCACCGCTTCCATGCAGATGTTGCCGTCGCCCAAGAAGCCGTCGACATTCATCACCTGCCAGTCAGGTACGAAGATCTGCTTATGTCGCTCAGTCAAGATCTTCTCCGTCTCGGTAGTGAGGGGCGGAACTTGGAAGGACAGCACCTCATTCACCCCGAATACACCGCTCGACGAGCCGACTGCATCCCCCTCCACCACTGGCGCCGGCACACCGGAAGCTGGAGGATCCGTAGCCGCGGACTTCTCCTGCTCGGGGCCAGTCCCCGGATCAACGGCCTTCTGCAGGTCGCTTGTCTTCCCGACCGACGGTATCTTCGGGGCTCGGCCGCCCTGAGGCCCCGCCGAAGGCCTCTTCTTCCTCGTCTCCTGCTCCGCCGCCCTGGCCTTCGCCATCAAAGCCTTATAGTCCATCTTCATCGTCTCTGCACAAGCCGAATGAAAAAACTTAGAAATTTTTTCATGAACTTTAAGCAAAGAGTATAAATACCAGAAGTGTACTAGGGTCGATCGGACTGAGACCCCCTCGGAACAGAGCCTCCTCGGTAATATCTTTCCAGCTTAGCGCTGGCAGAGCGAGGAGCTTCTTGAGGACCTCCGCTTCCTCGTCACTCAACACCGGCCCCTTCTTGGCTCGCTTGGGCAGGCCATCCTTCGCCCAAACTATCGGTATAGCCCACGGCGCGGGGGCTCGGGTGATGAAATACTTCTCCTTCCAATGTTTGATCGAGTCCGGGTTCTCGATCAACTTCACGCTCGTCCGCAGCGAAAGATAGAACCTCTGTTTGTTTCGGTTTGGCTGGCAGGGGCGGTAGAGGCTCCGAAAGAGAAACATGCTCGGTACGGCGCCGACCTCTTGGCACCGGAGAACAAACACCAGGACATGCCTCCATGTGTTCGGCATCAGCTGAGCAGGGCTTAGACCGTACCAATTCAAGACATCGACTATGAACGGATGAAGGGAAAAGCGGAGCCCGGCGGCCAGAGAGTCGACAGGAAAGACACACACATCTGTCGAAGATACCGTGTTGGCTTGGAAGCCTGGCCCGGGGAGGAGTAGCCCTTGGTCGGCAGGAATCTGGAATCCCTTTCGGATCAGATGTAGATCGGCCTCCGTAAGAGACGAGATGGTATGGTCCACCTCGGACAACTCCCTCGGTTCATTCTCCTCCACCGACTTGGCCGTGCCTTGAGTCACCTTCTCTAAGATGTCCTCGGCGTAGTCCCGAACGCCTCCCACGCTCGACAAAGCAATAGGCTGCCGACCGAATGCCCCCGCCATCTTCGGCGTCTCAATGATCGTGACCACTGCTTTACCCTTCTGAGACGCCGCCTCGACCTCCTGAGGTGGCTCGGCTACTTCGCCCTCTTTGTCCGGCCGAACGACGCTCTGATCGGTCGGCTCCACTACCTCTTTTCCTTTGCCCGCTCGGCCTACGGCTTGCTCCGAGGCGGGGGTCTCATCCGAGGAAGTAATCTTAACCATTTCTAAAGAAAGAGGAAGGAGACTGACCTTGAAGTGACAGCTACGGTCGGAAAAGCTCACCGGTGACAAAGAATGCCTTGCCGCGACAGCTAGCAGCGCCACCAAGGAGCTAAAGACTTCGAAGGTGAAAGTAAAAACTGGAGAGAGAGAGTAAAAGTGAGTAATGAGACTTGGATTAAGGGGGGGTGAAGATTTATAGTAAAAGAGGAACGTCCCTTGGACTTCCAAACGTAAGGGCGTGACTTTTGGGCCACTCTCGAAACGTCGCGAAGGCCCAACACGACTTTGTCTTTTCACCAAGTCAAGTAGCTCGGCAAGACAGGATCTAAATCCGAAGTACATGCAATCCGAGCCCAGCGGCAAAGGGCCCGGTCGGCGACCGAGCAAGTGCCATTCCGAGCCTGCAAACGGAGAAAACCTACTTTCTCCTCAACTTTCGTGTAGGATCTCGATCAGACGGCCCAGATCTTGCCAGCGATGCTAAACGACAAGATAGCGTTTTCTTGGGAACTGAGCCCGTCTCGAGATTCGCACCACCATCCAACGGCTCAGATTGCGCCTGATCGCTCGGACAATCGTGCCCTCAGATCTCCACCTCTGTCTAAAGAAACCAGAAAAAATTTGGATTCAAAGTTTTAAGGCACCGCCTTCGGCGAGCCCCCCAGGCCCCAGGTCTCGACCGGCATTCCTCTCACCCATGAGCAAAACAAAGCCCCCGGCCTCGGAGCCGAAGCCGCAAATTGTTCAGGGATTAGGGAGAAACCGTTGACTCACGGGGCCCAGTCAAAAGCAGATCGGTGCGCCCCCCATCTCTAACTCCTTCGGGCTGACAACCATCAGAAGCCGTCAGCCCGGAAGGAAGACAGAGATGGGAAGAGACCCATCATTCCGAAGCTGCTGCAGTCCCTCGGATCCGGACTTGGGTCATCACCTCTTCTACCATGATCTTCCCCGACCCTGACACCCACATCGGAGCAGTCAGAATCGGGAGAAGATCATGGTGGAAGAACGACCACCCGTCCTTCCGAAACACATGGTCCCCCGAATCCGGACTTTGGTCATCACTTCTTCCACCATGGTCTCCCCTGACCCTGACATCCGCAATGGGGCCGTCAGAGTCAGGAGAAGACCATGGTGGAAGAACGACCACCCGTCCATCCGAAGAGCAACCACCCAAAGCAGATGCCTCCGAGGGCTAAAACTCAACATTGTTGCGATTAAAATGACAAAGGGAATGGGGTACTTATAAGCTACCCTCCAGGATCCGGCCATTATGACCCTCGGAAGTTGGAACGCCACGCATTAATTGAGGGGCACCATTCTTAATGACCCCGGGAAGATGGAACGCCGCACAAGTCCCGGGACACCATTAATGCCCTTGGGAACATGACCGTCTCGAAACTCGTTCCGCCACATCACTCGGACTGCCGAAACCCCATGCCTTCGGTCGGCCGCCGAGCAAGTGCCTTTCCGATCCTGCAAACGGAGAAAACTCACTTTCTCCTCAGCTTTCGTGTAAGATCTCGATCAGACGGCCCAGATCTCGCCGAGGACACTAAACGACAAGATAGTGTTTTCTTGAGAAATGTGCCCGTCTCGAGATGCGTGTCGCCATCCAACGGCTCAGATTGCGCCACGTCGCTCGGACTGCCGAAGCCCCATGCTTTCGGTCGGCCGCCGAGCAAGTGCCTTTCCGATCCTGCAAACAGAGAAAACTCATTTTCTCCTCAACTTTCGTGTAAGATCTCGATCAGACGGCCCAGATCTCGCCGAGGACACTAAACGACAAGATAGTGTTTTCTTGAGAAATGTGCCCGTCTCGAGATGTGTGTCGTCATCCAACGGCTCAGAGTGCGCCACGTCGCTCGGACTGCCGAAACACCATGCCTTCGCTCGGCTGCCGAAACACCATGCCTACGTTCGGCTGCCGAAACCCCATGCCTACGGTCGGCTGCCGAAACCCCATGCCTCCGGTCGGCTGCCGAGCAAGTGCCTTTCCGATCCTGCAAACGGAGAAAAAAGACACCGAGCAACTACGACCGTTGGATCTCTCAGGAATTCATGCTTCTATTGATGAACGATCCAGATTGCGCCACGTGCGCTAAAAGACAAGATAGCATTTTCTTGGGAGGCACGCCATCATCCGACGGCTCAGATTGTGCCACGTCGCTCGGCCTGCCGAGCCCCTGTCCCTCCGGTCGGCGGCCGAGCAAGCGCCATCCCGAGCTCGCAAACGGAGAAAAAAGCTTCCGAGCGATAACAACCGATGGATCTCTCAAAAATTCGTGCTCATCCATGATCAACGGCCCAGATCGAGCCACGTCATAAATCGGTATTTGAAATCATTTTTTATTTATTTAAATCGTTTTATTTATTTAAAAATTGCAAAAAAATTGCTAAAAATTCGGGAAAATTAACTAAAAATTCTAGAAAATAATTAAAAATTTGGGGGTATATTTTTGAGCCCCTGAACGAATAATTATTGCCTAGAATGTACTGTTAAGGCCCCCGAACGATTAGTTAACACATCGCAAAATTAAATAAATAGTCCGAAAAAATAGATAAAAGCCGTCAAATATTCGATATGGCTAGAGAACAGCGCATGGCATCAAAAAATTACCTCACTACCCCCTTTGAGATTCAAAATCCTCCATTTGGACTC
The DNA here is from genome assembly GCA_017893485.1 of Hemerocallis citrina. Classification (NCBI taxonomy): domain Eukaryota; kingdom Viridiplantae; phylum Streptophyta; class Magnoliopsida; order Asparagales; family Asphodelaceae; genus Hemerocallis; species Hemerocallis citrina. The sequence goes on from JACEHZ010000293.1 coordinate 1,683,753, forward strand.
CGATACAACTCCACTAGCCACTAAAACAGTTAAACTACTCCTCAAAGGCTGATCACACTCAGTCTTTAGGAGTGGGGGGCTCGTGATATGGCTAAAAATGGGGTTAAATCGGAACCGTCCAGATTGGGCGCGAATCTTGAAGCTCGGGGGTAAAACGGTAATTTCACATACAAAGGGATCCAAAGCGGGTATTGGATCTCCTTCTCATAGATCTAATAACCCACAAACGGATCCACTTCAATTGGGTACGGGTCCCGACCCGAGGCGAACCCAGACCAACAAGAGACAAAATCAGGGCCACTGATTTGACCAAGTCAACGGGCCTGATTTACTCTCACCGGGAATCAGGGGTTAGTTTCCTAAACAGACTGTGAGAATTTTACTCCTGGCAGTTACACAGGGAATCAAGTCCCTAATCACTCCCCTGGCGACTATAAATACCTCCCCCCTACCACTGTGACCAGGTAATCACTCTTTTTCCACCTAAAGCTCTTTCTTAATCACCACTGATTACTGACAAGAGCGTCGGAGGGTGCGTCGCCGGAATCAACCCCGGTGTATCGCACTTCCTTGCAGGTTGCGGCAGGAATCAGAAGGCTTGGATCCGCTGTTCAGGTTGTTCTCGAACTCACAAATCTCATCTGTTTACCCCCACACCGAAATCAGCGGTAACAGATTCTCATCTGTTTACCCCCACACCGAAATCAGTGGTAACACAATGTATTTGGCCAAATGACAACCCTGACAATCAGATAAATGTTTAAAAGTGAGAGAACCAAGGGCACCACTGCAAGCTATAGTTTGGAGTCGTATGCACTAATATGCCCTAAACGTCTATGCCACAGATCAGCATCAGAGGAAACAATACTGGCAAAGCTAGAAGGAGAGTGATGTGCACGAAGAAAATCTAGATAATATAGACGACCATTACGACTAGCATGCCCAAACTTCTCACCAGTGGAGGAATCAGTAATAGAACAACCTAAAGAGTCAAAAGTAACGACAAGACCAGTATCGCACAACGCACTAATAGAAATAAGGTTTATTGATAAATGAGGAGCATAGAGAACATATGGTATGTGAGAGTGGGAGAGTTAATTATCCCTGAGTGTGTAATAAGAAGTGGTGAACCATCAGCTGTGTATAGAGATGGAGAGTGAGTGGGAAGTACTGTGCAAGTGGTGAACAATGTCTGATTACTAGTGAAATAATGTGATGTACCAGAATCTAAAATCCAGAACGAATTCATACCGGGAGTGGCAGAAAGTGCAGGAGCAGAGGAGCTAGCATTGATAGACTGACCCATGAGCTGTAGTTCCAGCTGAGTGAGGCGTTACTGAAGATTAGCCCAATCAGCAGGAGACGGCATGGCTAGAGTGACGGACATGGCCGAGGATGTGAGGTAAGAAGCACTGTGAGGAGAAATGAGACTAGCGATGCTGTGACTGAGAGCATAATATGGAAGGAGATGCTGCTGGTGTCTGGATCGGGATAGGGAGTAGGGCGGTGCTACCGGTGACAGAAGTAGAGGTGGAGTAGGGTAAGGAATGATGTTAGGAGAAGGTAGGAGGCCGGGGGCAGACTGAAAGTGACGCTGGTGCTATTTGAATCTGGAGGAGGAACAAGAGGCGGTTGCATCGAGGAAGTCAATGGAGGCAGAAATATTTGGGAGAGACTGAGATGCCATCAAGTAGTAGTACCTGTATAATATATATATATATATATATATATATATATTAATGATAAGTTTTTATTTTATTTTATTTTATTTTATTTACAGAAAAAGAAAAAGAGTATTTGGATTGTGGGTAGGATCTGGTAGAGTGTGGGTTTCGGGTATGAGGAGTTGAGGGTCTGTTGGATTGTGGGAGGGTATGAGGGGTTTGGGTTTCGACTAGGGTTTGGGTATGAGGAGATCTGATTGTTGATCGGTGGCGTCGACAACCGAGAGAGGAGCAGCGAGGTATGGTTGCTCGTCGATTGAGAGAGAGAAGCAACAGGGATTGACGACCTGGCTTCCTACTCACCGGGGCTCTGACTGAAGACGGCTCTGACTGAACAGAGATTGTCGATTGGGAGAGAGAATCAAAAAGGCTCTGACTGAAGAGGGCATCTATGGCTGAAGGTGGCTCGAGCGGCAGTGCTCGACGGGGACTATGGCGGCGCCGAGAAGGGGACGGGAGGTCGACGACTGGGGGCATTCGCTGGAGTTGGAGGTGGGTTCTGTGGCCTTGGAAGAAGACGAGAATGAGGTTGAGGAAGAGGACGATGAACAAGATTTTTTTTATTTTTATTTTTGAGATCTAGGGTTTTGGGAAGAAATTTGTATAACTTGGCTGTTGGGATTTGAGAATTTTTGTAGAGGAAATTTAAGAAGGGAAAATTTGGATAATTGGCTCTGATACCATGTTAAGATAAATCAGAGAGATGAAAACAATACTGAATATTGAATTGAGTTCAACCAAGTACAATACCACCTATATATAGGAGGAGAACAAATATCAAAACAACTCTACAACCAATATGGGACTATAATAATATCTAACAAAATAAATGAGTTGTTTTGGGGAATTTGAATTTGAGTTTTGAGGGAAAACTTTTGGACGAAAAAATATATTTTGTGTTGTTAGATCTGGACCATTGATTTCAACGATATTGAATGAGAGCCACTTGATAGCTTTCTTTGTGTTATAAAATATAGATACTTGATATGTATCTGACTAATATATAGTAGCACTAACTAGAAGGAGTAAGACAGCTTGGCAACTCCCAAATCCATTGCACTTTGGCAATCTAGCAAATCTATTGCATTTGGGCTCAAAGAAGAACTAGCTAGGTTAATTGCAGAGTGATGCCCAGCTGCAACTTACTTCTATATGTTATGAGCTAGTTAGTGCTGGTGAATTTTAAAAGGATACTCAGTAATAATTGTTAGCTAGCCACCTAACCCTATGCACTTAAATTTGAAACTTTTGTTAGAGCATCCACTGTCGGTCATTCTAACTTTTGCATATATAGGATTTAGAAAATAGCAATTGAAGGTGAGGCTGCAGTCGTTAAAATCCAAATTTTTAAAGAGACCGAAGAACATCTTCTGTCTTTTTTTTTCCCTTTTTTTTTTTTCTTTTTTCTTTTGTTTTGTTTGTTTTGTTTGTTTGTTTGTTTGTTTATAATGGCAGTTTTGTAGTATATTGGATGGCAATTTGGACATTAATTTATGAACAATTTTGTGCGACCGGATGAAGATGATCTGTCCCACCATTTTTGTTTTTTTTTTAAATAATGGCATGCTCGTAATTTATGAGATGACAATTTGGTAATAATTTTTGAACAATTTGTTTGGGACGGATGAAGATGATCCATCCCACCAAATTTTTGTTTTTTTAAATGGCGGTTTTGTTAAATGGGTGGCATTTTTATAAAAAAATTTCGAATTTTCTTTTTGGACGGTGCAAGATCATCCGTCCAACGTATTTTTGGTTTTTATTAATTAAAAAAGAAAAAAAATATGGAGATAGACCTTCTTCATCCGTTTGTTCGATTTATTTTCTCAAACGGATGAACTTCATCCGTCTTCTATATTTAGTTTTCGCAAAAGCGCCTGCTAAGTTTAGCGATGCACTGCTCACTCCTATTCTAATATTTGGATTTTTAGCAAACGACTGTGAGCGACGTTTCTAAATTGATTGCTTTTTTAGTTTTTAGACAACGATAGTGGATGCTCTTAGAGCATCCACAGTCGTTGAAGGTATATCATGCATATATCCATAATATAGAATAGTTTTTCGCACATTTCCTGCAGTGGTGAAAAGCTAAAAAAAATGTATAAATTTTAAATAATAAAAAATGTTTCGTCCGTTAGAAAAATTTTAAACTTTAATAATTTTTTAAAGGAGGAACGAAAATTTTAATAATATTTTTAATGGGACGAAATATCATGTTTCGTCCCAATAAGAAAAAAAATTCTCATTGGATGAAACAATTTTTTAAAAAATATTTTTGTTGGATGGTATGAAATGACTCATTTACCCCTCTTATTCTTCTATATATTTGAATGGTTGGCTTAGAGTAGTGGTAAAATTGTCATTTGCCAAAAAAATTTTATAAAAAAAAGAATGGGATGAAACATCAATGTTTCATGTTTCATCCAACTCATTTTTTTCTTTAGTTTAATTAAGTTTTTTTTTAACTTTTATTTTCAAGTTTCGTCCGATGATTTTTAAAAAAATTTAAAAAATGCAAACGAAACATGATGGATGTTTCGTCCCTTATAATATCAATATTACTATATTCATATGTATATTTGCCTATTTACTGTAGCAGAAATGGAAAAAAAATACATTTTTGCCTAACGATTGCAGAGCATTTTTGAAAAAAAAAATTTGCATTTTATAAATATTTGCCTAACGACTGTGGATGCTCTTACAACATCTTCTCAACTTCAACTGCAACCATAATAACTGTTGCTGCTAATTTTGGTGTGGGAGCAAACAGATGAATTTGTGGATTCTTTTTGGAAACAATAAAGCAAACCTGTGGACCTTCACCGACGTTTTACGGGTTTCTTGCTGCTGTCGTTGACCTGCGAAAAAGTTTGATACACTGGGATGGATCCCGGCGACGAACCCTCCGACGCTCTTATCAGTAATCAGGAAGATTATGAAAGAGCTTTATGTGAAAAAAGATTGATTACCTTGTAACGGTGGAGGGAGAGAGGTTTTTATAGTCGCCTTATGGACCCGTTTCGAGATAAGGATAAATCTATACTTTCCGGTATTTTTGGATAAGATGTAAAGTTTAAATCGTTTCATAGAGATAACCATGAATTTGACTTTTCTTTATCCATCTGGGTTGGTTTGTAACGGGTTGCTAGCCATACCCAGTAGGACATATTCGTTTATGGATTATTGCGCTTTGAAGAAAGACCCAGTTCCCATTTCAGACCCGTTTGTGGTGGAAATTACTGTTTTACCCCTGAGAGCTTTAAGATTAGTGCCCGATTTGAACGGTCCCAATTTAATCCTACTTTTAGCCATATCATGAGCCCCCCACTCCTGGAGACTGAGTTTAACAGCCTTTGAGGAGCAGTTTTGTTGTTCTAATGGCACATGAGATTTTATTGGAGTTCTTAAGGGAGTTTGGATCTTGCTCGAGGTGTAACGGTGTCAATCTGATCTAGTAAAATGCCCAAAATTATTCTCAGACTTTTCTGGGTTTTTGTGATTTTTCCAGATTTTTCTGAATTTTTCCCAATTTTTAATCATTTTTTGAATTTTTTATTCAATTTCCGAATTTAAATAATTAATTATCCTAATTTAATAATTATTATTTTTAGAATTTAAAAATTATTTTCTGAATTAAAAATTATTTTTATAATTTTTTAATTACTTTTTTCAATTTTTAATTAATTTTTCGGATTTTTTAAATAATTAATTAAATTAAATTAATTAATTAATTATTTCTTGGACACGTGGCGCAATCCTGTGTGTTGATCATGATCAGAGGGTGCGCATCTCAAAGCAGGCATTTTTCTCTCATTTCACTCTCGGAACACGTTTTGTTCGGAACCCATTGCCGAGCCACCAGATGCTGCCACGTGGTCGGTCAATGCTGACCGTTGACCACCAAGTGGTCCCTTTTTTTGCTTCCTCTTCTTTCTCGGCTGTGCCTCCCTCTTCCTCCTTCGACTTCTCCTACACTTCAGCTGCGAGCAAGGGTAGAAGGGCTCAGAGAGGGGAGCTCGCTGATTGCAGAGGCGAGCTCGGCGAGGTGACGGAGATAGAGCTTTGGCGAAGTTGGAGAGTTCGACAGAGGTGTGATGAGGAAGTTGGAGCTCGGCAGCTTCGGAGTGAAGATCTTTGCAGCTCGATGGGTTCGTTGAGGGCTTAACGAGGAGGCCGTGCGGAGAGGAGCTCATCGGTGGCGTGAAGCTCGGCAACGACGAAGGAGAGCTCGGAGACAGTGGAGTTTTGGATCTTTGGAGCTCGGTGATGGAATCTCGGCGAGAACGGGGGAGGAGCTTCGGAGGGGGAAGCTCGGAGCTTGTGTGTTCGTTGAGAGTGAGGTCGGGAGCTCAAAAATGTAGCAGACGAGAGGAGCTCGGTGATGGAGGTAAGCTCGTGAAGGAGGTCAACGGTGGAGATGTTGGGTTCGACGAAGCTCGAGGAGTGAAGCTCATTGATGGAGTTGGGCGAGCTAGGCTGATGATGGAGCTCGGCGGAGCTTCTTCGAAGGAGAAACTCTGTGTTGGAGGTCGTCGATGTGGAGATGAGAGGGGGGGATCTCAGAGGCAGTTTGTGACGGTGGAAGAGCTCGGTGTTGGAGTTCGATTGCGATGGTGGCTAGTTCGATCGAGCCTTGGCGAGCATGGCGAGGAGCTTGGCATCGGGGTGAGCTCGCGAAGGAGGGAGCTTCGGTGAGGAGGAGAGCTCGATTGGAGCTCGGTGATGGCGAGGCTATGGCGGAGCTCGACGTGGGGGATGCTTGCGGAGTTCGGCAAAGGTGATGGGTTTGGAGTTGAAGGAGAGCTCCGGGAAGAAGCTGACATTGGGCTTTTCCTCTTTTTTTTCCTTTTGGTTTTTGGCGGGAAAGCCTGAAGGAGAAGAAGAGGGTTGCGGGTTTGGGCCTATAACGGGTTCAAACCCGACCCGTTAACCCGTAATATATTTTGTTTTTTTTGGATTTGTTGCTGTTGATCTTGATTGAGCACGAATCGCGAGGAGATGTTTTTCCCCGTTTTCATGCTCGGAGCCGCGTTTGCTCGGATTTAACTCCGAGGGACGTGGCTCAATCTGAGCCAACGATCTTGATCGAACGTGTTTTTTGAGGCAACGTTTTCCCAAATTGCACGCTCGGTGCCGCGTTTTCTCGGATTTGACTCCGAGGGACCTGGCTTAATTTGATTCGTTGGATCTTGATCGAGCGCGCTATTTGAGGCAACGTTTTCCGTATTTGCGCGCTCAGGGCAGCTGCACTGTAATCAACTTTTCCGGTGCTACAGAGGTCGGATTGGAGCGTGTGACCTCTTGTTTCGAAGCTGACTCGAAAATCTACAATTTCTCTTTAGAAGTCAGTTGAAGAATTATCCTTCTTCGTGGTCAAAATGATCCCGCAACATCTTTGTCTTCATGAAATTGATAAGTGCTTTGTATGGCTCTTGGGAAGATCCATTCTTGGAGGCGAGTGCGAGAAGCAACTCTAGGAAAGAGCTGTTCCGGAGACAAGTTTGAGGAACAACTCTAGGAGAGAGTTAAGCTCCAAACTCGTAGAGAACGAGAGGCAGGCAGAGTGAAGAGCTTCATCGGGCTCTAGGAGAGAGTCGTTTGGGAGACAGGTTTGAGGAGTAACTCTTGGGAAGAGTTGAGCTCCAAACTCGTAGAGAAGAAGGTCACTTGAAGGCGAGCGGAGTGAAGAGCATCACCAGGCTCTAGAAGAGAGCCGTTTGGGAGACAAGTTTGAGGAGCAACTCTAGGGGAGAGTTGTGCTCCGAACTTGTTGTTTAAGAGAGTTTCAACAGTTGTGGGAGCAATTTCGAATGGTGAGCTATTTCGTACTCGCTCGTTCGCAAGTAGCCAAAGCGGCATCGAACCAAGTTTTGAACTACGAACTTGTTGTTTGAGGGGTTTAACGAGTTGTAGGAGCAATTCCGAATGGTGAGCTGCCTCGCACTTGCTTGTTTGCAAGCGGATAAAGCAACGTCGAACAAAGTGTTGGACTCCAAACTCGTTTCTTGAGCTTAGTAAGTTGTGGGAGCAGCCCTGTAGAACAAGCGGGACTCCGAACTTACCGTTTATTGAGTCGTAAATGTGACTCGGAGAGGTAGAAATGAACTCGGACAATAATTTTCAATAGAAAAAGCTAAGTTTTATTGAAACAAACTAAGTGGCCACTTCATGGGCGAGCCATTATTACATGCTTTTTGCCGGGTTACAAGCATCGGCCTTATTGAAAATTGAAAACCTACATCTACGATAGGGTGAAGGCCTCTTGGGAGGAGTTTCGTTCTCCCCCCATTGGACCTCCGTGGATCAGGTGGAGGAAGACCCCAGATTCGGAATCTTGGAGCTCGTTGGGCCTCTCGGTTCGAGTGTTGGCTCCTCGGGGTGGAAGATCGGCACCGTCTTTTCGGACGAACTTGGCCAGGTGTCTTCGCTGTATGAGTTCTTCGATCTCCTCTTTAAGAGCCCGACATTCATCTGTGTCGTGGCCATGGTACCTATGAAAGCGGCACCTGTAACGCCCCGCACTCAGTCCGTACGCACACAATTAATTAAATTCTAGCCACGCCCACCACAGGCACCATCAAAAGGTGGGTATACCCGTTGGGTACCTTTATCACTTGGGAAACCTAATATATCTCTCTTTTCTCCTATTCATCCCACCGATATGGGATTATATCCCCTGGGTCAATCCCGGTCAAAGCAACCCAACCAAATCAGCATGCATGATTTCTTCCATTCATTTAATTCTTTCTATGGTCCATAGACCATCTTATGGACTCATCACACTCTCAAATCCCATAGGATCATCTATAGGCCAATTATTCCTTCTTTTCTTTCTTTCCATCTATATGCCACGTCACTTTCAATCCTTCCATTCTTATATATATATATATACTATATACTATTCCTTCCATATACTATTATACGGAAATACGGGATCTCACATTCACCCCCTCTTAAGAATTCAGCGTCCTCGCTGAATACGGGACGTGCAATCTAGTACAGGATCGCCTTTCTAATCGAATGTAGACTTGTCTCCTAATCGCTGCCCTCCCAGGGTCTTACGCATCTCATATACACATATTGCGTCCCACGCACTTCCTATATACAAGTCCTACATTTGATGTCGAAAGTTGGCTCTGATACCATCTGTAACGCCCCGCACTCAGTCCGTACGCACACAATTAATTAAATTCTAGCCACGCCCACCACAGGCACCATCAAAAGGTGGGTATACCCGTTGGGTACCTTTATCACTTGGGAAACCTAATATATCTCTCTTTTCTCCTATTCATCCCACCGATATGGGATTATATCCCCTGGGTCAATCCCGGTCAAAGCAACCCAACCAAATCAGCATGCATGATTTCTTCCATTCATTTAATTCTTTCTATGGTCCATAGACCATCTTATGGACTCATCACACTCTCAAATCCCATAGGATCATCTATAGGCCAATTATTCCTTCTTTTCTTTCTTTCCATCTATATGCCACGTCACTTTCAATCCTTCCATTCTTATATATATATATATACTATATACTATTCCTTCCATATACTATTATACGGAAATACGGGATCTCACAGCACCACTTATCTCTGTTTCTTTTCTTGTCAGGGGTATTCATTCTAGGGGGAGCACGGAGAAGCCCTTCCTTGTCCACCTCCATAAGAACTGCTGATATACTAGCATTGATGGGGGGTGAACTTCTCAAAACGAGGAGCTGGACGGCGTTGGCCATTGTCTTCCCTCTGGAATTTCTGGGGCCCATCTTCGCTCGTATTCTTATGTTTGTTCCCGGAAGATGATTCCTCACAGTAGGGGGGCTGGGAGCCTCTTCAACTCGGATGTACTTCTCACTCCTAAGCAGGAGTTCTGAGAAGTCCTGATGGGGCTTCTTGGCAAAGGATGCCTTGAGGTCGGTGTTAGTGATGTTGTGCCCGAATGCCGCCGAGGCTACTGATTGGTTGAGAGAGGCAATAGATCGGACTTCGGCGGTGACGCGCCGAACGTAATCTCTTAAGCGTTCACCATTTCTTTGGCTGAGGGTCACCAAATATGCACTTATTTTCTCGGCCCGGCGGCTGCTCACGAAATGAGTAAGGAAGAACTCTTTGAACTGATCGAAGGAGAATATGGAGGCTGGGGCGAGACGAGAGTACCATTCTCTCGCAGGCCCTTTCAGCATGTCAGGGAAGGTTTTGCAACGGAGCGCATCCGAAGTTTGGTGGATCATCATGAGAGTTTTACAACTCTCAATGTGGTCGGCGGGGTCCGACTCCCCGTTGTATGACTCAAAGTTAGGAAGCTTAAAGTTTTCCGGAACCGGAGCTTCCATGATGGTCTGGGAGAACGGAGGCCTGCTCGGGCAAAAACTCCTCGCCCGCTGTTCCTCTTCTCTGTCCAGTCTGCTAAGGCACATCTCCATCTCGTGGAAACGACGGTAGACCGAGTCTTCCCTTCGGTCGTATCTCGCTAATTCCCAGGACTCATCCTTATGCGAAAGGGGTCTAGGAGTGCGGTGGTGATGGCTTGGGGCAGGTTGAGGACTAAGCGCCCGTTGCTCGTGGTTGGGAGCGACATTGAGGGCCCGCAGAACGGCTTCTTGAAAATCCTGGAACTCGCCCTTGTGATTGTGCCCCTCCAGCTTGGCAGTCCCTAGGTGTGGCTCGGCTTACTGGAGTATGACTTCTCCGCCGATGATGTTGAGGGGACTCTCTTCGCCTCCTCGCGGGAGGGGATCTTCTGGTCCTCGGTCTACGGGGGGTCCGGACTCTTGAGACCTCTGAGTACTCAGGTTGATGGACTCCCTCAAGGGTTCGTCATCCATTCAAGCGAGTTTGGAGGTCGACCCCCTATTGGCTGTTGACAATCACTTGATGGAGATCTTGCTCGGGAGAACATTGAGAAGCCATAGAGTCAACTGAAGGATTGGGGACCGCGATATGGTCATGAAGAGAATGTTGCTTTGGACGACTCCGACGGGAGCCCCCTTGGGCAGCCCCCGAGATCCTGGAGGGGCATGTTGAGGAGGAGGTTGTTGAGGAAGAACATCTTGAACTGGAAGAGGAGGAGGAGGAGGAGGAGAAAGAGGAGTGGCTCTTTGGCTAGAGACCGCTGCCTTCCCCTTCTCTTTCGGATACATAGGTTGAAACTAATTTCGCTGATGAAGTAAGGTTGGATTGCTTTTTCGTTTCCCACAGGCAGCGTAAATCTGTTGCTACTAATTTTGGTGTGGGAGCAAACAGATGAATTTGTGGATTCAAGTGGTCAATCAAAGCTGTCAATCCTATACTACGGGGATTTGGCCCTAACTGAAGACAATAAAGCAAACATGTGGACCTTCACCGATATTTGACTGGTTTCTTGCCATTGTCGTTGACTTGCAAAAAAATTCGATACACCGGGATGGATCCCGGCGACGAACCCTCCGACGCTCTTGTCAGTAATCAGGAAGATTATGAAAGAGCTTTATGTGGAAAAAGATTGATTACATTGTAACGGTGGGAGGAGAGGGGTTTTTATAGTCGCCTTAGGGATCCGTTTCGAGATAAGGATAAATCTCTACTTCCTGGTGTTTTTGGATAAGCTGTAGAGTTTAAATTGTTTCATAGTTTGAATTACTCTTTATCCATCTGGGTTGGTTTGTAACGAGTTGCTACCCATACCCAGTAGGACAGATCTGTTTATGGGTTATTGGACTTTGAAGAAAGACCCAGTTTCCAGTTCAGACCCGTTTGTGGTGAAAATTATCATTTCACTCCTAAGAGCTTTAAGATTCGTGCCCAATTTGAACGGTCCCGATTTAATCATATTTTTAGTCTTATCAGTAACAATTGCAATGGATACTACCAAATGCGTTGGAAATAGTGATATTTGTGATGGACAAGCAACAACAAACTCCCAACAGGTGTTTTTTCTCAAAAAGAAAACACATTTTAATCATTTTGGTTTATGGAAGGAAAAGATCTCCTCGACTACCATATTTATAAAATAAAATAATTTAAAAAAAAAAAAAATATGTTCCTCAGTATGATCCTCATACATACCGTCCACGCTTACGCTCATGTGAATGCACCCCCGTGTCCGTAACTATCAAAAACAGTTAAAACTGGTGTCTGACTTATTATAGGCGAAGGCGAAGCTTACCATGATGTATCAAAATAATCAACCCTAATTAACCAGTTCATGATCACCTTGTGTGTGGTCTTCTTTGTCTCCTCTTTCCAGAAGCAAAGACGCAGATACACGGAAACACCTTACACAATTTTCCCACTCACCCACCCACTCCCAGTCCCACCCTCTCAACGGACCCAACAAAAGTCAACATTTTACATTTCCCGCCCTCTATATATATATACATATATTCCCATTCAGTTTCTCACCCACTCCCAACTCCTCTCCCATAATTCATTCATTCCCCCACCTAAAAAAAAAAAAAATTAATAATAATAATACCAACATCTTCTTCCCTTCCCTTCCCATCTCGATCAACAACCATTCTTACACATGAGTTCCGACTCGTCGTCAGAGATCGTCCCCATGGAGCACGGCCGCAGCGCCAGAAGCTCGTTCACCTACAGCGGCCCCATCAGCGGGCCGCTGAGCAAACGAGGTAGTAGTAGCAGGAAAAGCGCCCGGTTTAATATACCTGGGGAAGTTCACCACAACGATGATCATGACGATGAAGCCTACGTGGAGATCACGTTGGATGTGCGTGAGGACACGGTGGCGGTCCACAGTGTGAAGGCCACGGGCAATGGAGGGGAGATTGAGGACCCTGAGGTGACGCTGCTGGCCAAGACACTGGAGAAGAAGTCGTCGTTTGGGTCGGCTGTTATGAGGAATGCGTCGTCCAGGTTTAGACAGGTTTCGCAGGAGCTGAGGAGGCTGGCGTCGATATCGATGAGGTCGGGTGGGGGGAGGGTGGATAGGACGAAGTCGGCCGCCACGAGGGCGTTGAAGGGGTTGAAGTTTATTAGTAAGGCGGACGGGGCTAACGGGTGGCCGGCGGTGGAGAAGAGGTTTGGGGACTTGGCTAAGGATGGGATGCTTCCCAAAGCACTCTTCGGACAGTGCATAGGTATATATATATAGGACTTCCTTCTTCTTTTACTTGCATGGTCAGCAATCAGTTTTTCTGCATGTACACTACTTCAGTTTTGTGTACTTTACTTCATTGTTGTTTCTGTAGCACATGATCCAATCATCGAGTGATAATTTGATATCCGTGCCTATTTTTGATGTTGGATCTTGTACTGTACTAGCTCTCTGAAATTGGCTTGGAACATAAAAATGTTTTGCTATGATTTTTCACTACTGTGGTTATTTTCAAGCTTTTGAAACGATTATTTTCCAGCTTTTTTAAAGCATGCAAAAAATTTATGGTTTGCAGGAATGAAGGATTCCAAGGAGTTTGCTGTAGAGTTATTTGATGCGTTGGCAAGGAGGAGAATGATAACTGCAGATTCGATCACAAAAGAAGAGCTCAAGGAGTTCTGGGATCAGATCGCAGACCAGAGCTTCGATTCAAGGCTTCAAACATTTTTCGACATGTAAGTGATCGACCATCTCCTCGTGAAACTTAGTTTCGGGTTCTCTTTAGTACATCAATCAAAGCCCTTCAATGCAAGGGGCGAAGTTCGCAAATTAAGCATTACTAAGTCAGCTGTGTACGATCCTACAGGGTTGACAAGAACGCCGATGGCAGGATCAACGAAGACGAGGTCAAAGAGGTACACAATTCTAAGCTTGATTGTCTTCTAGCTAATACATCAAAGAGCCAAATAGATCTTTATTATTTCAGTCAAACATATCAACTTAGTCAAATTAATTACAGATTATCTCGCTAAGCGCATCGGCCAACAAACTATCTAAGCTCCAAGAACAAGCAGAAGAATATGCAAGACTCATCATGGAGGAGCTCGACCCCAACAATCTCGGATACATTGAGGTAACCTTACACCAAACGATCGTTAACTCACATAATCATAGTAATTATATTGTCTCTGAGTACGTAAGGTCTTGTAACAGATTTACAGCCTGGAGACTCTCCTACTGCAAGCACCGAACCTGTCAGTAGCCATTGGCACGACCAACAGCCGAAACCTGAGCCAAATGCTGAGCGCGAAACTTAAGCCAACCCAAGAGCCAAACCCTCTCAAAAGATGGTACCAAAAGACCAAGTACTTTTTTGAGGATAATTGGCAGAGGGCATGGGTGATTGCTCTTTGGCTAAGTATTTGTGCCGGTCTCTTTACATGGAAGTTCATACAGTATAAACACAGAGCAGTGTTTCATATCATGGGGTACTGTGTTTGCACTGCAAAAGGTGGTGCTGAAACTCTCAAGTTTAACATGGCATTGATTCTGCTCCCAGTTTGTAGGAACACTATAACTTGGCTTAGGAACAAGACTAAGCTTGGGGTGGTGGTGCCATTTGACGACAACATCAATTTTCATAAGGTATTACCCTTTTTTGCTCATTTATTCTTAGGTTAACGTGTTTAATTTCTTGTGTGTGTGTCGGCAAATGAAAATATCATGAAATTCAGGCTCGTGCGAAAAAAGTTAAGGTCCCGGAAGAATGCACCAAGGATACATATCATATTTAGTTCGAAATCACCTTGTTAATGAGAACACACAACGAAATAAAAATCTAGGTTGTGTGTACAACAGAGGACCACCCCACCCTACATATTTTTGTGGGCAGTTACCATCCATCCAATATTTCTTTTATGGCATGTGCTTGTAGGCCGGCCATTTCAAATAATTTGCTAATAATGTATATGCATGTCTGCATCAACTTGCTTTCACATGATTAACTAATTATTAATTAATTTGTAAAATTAATTCAAACAAAATCATCGCAGGTGATTGCGTCGGGCATCGTGGTCGGAGTTGGCCTCCACGCCATCACTCACTTGACCTGCGATTTTCCAAGACTCCTCCACGCCAGTGATGAAGCCTATATCCCTATGAAGCCCTACTTCGGCGACACCAGGCCTAACAACTATTGGTGGTTCGTCAAGGGCAAGGAAGGATGGACCGGAATTGTGATGGTGGTGTTGATGGCGATCGCCTTCACACTAGCCACCCCTTGGTTCCGTCGAGGAAGGCTCAACCTCCCAAAACCCTTGAAAAGACTGACTGGGTTCAACGCGTTTTGGTACTCGCACCATCTTTTTGTCATAGTCTACATCCTCCTCATCATCCACGGCATCTTCCTCTATTTGAGCCACGGCTGGTACCACAAAACGGTATATAGCTTGCCAACGAAGATATATACATTCATTAATTGCAGTAAATTAATTAATCTTTTATAAAAGTAATTCCTTTTTCGTCTAGTGACATGTTAAGTTTCTTCATTGAATGCAGACATGGATGTACTTAGCAGTTCCGGTGCTACTCTACGGAACAGAAAGGC
The DNA here is from genome assembly GCA_017893485.1 of Hemerocallis citrina. Lineage (NCBI taxonomy): Eukaryota > Viridiplantae > Streptophyta > Magnoliopsida > Asparagales > Asphodelaceae > Hemerocallis > Hemerocallis citrina. The sequence continues at coordinate 1,698,900 of JACEHZ010000293.1, forward strand.
TGATTAGGGCTCTGCGATCAAGCGTCAGACCAGTGCAGATCTTAAAAGTGGCAGTATATCCCGGCAACGTATTATCCCTCCATGTATCTAAGCCTCAAGGTTTCAAATACCGCAGCGGCCAGTACATCTTTGTCAACTGTGCTGCCATCTCTCCTTTCCAATGGTACGACGCATTCCATAAGTCTTATTGTTGTAATTATATATAAAGTTGAGGTTGTGAATATGTGGACACTAACTGTTGGTGAAATTTGCAGGCACCCGTTCTCCATTACTTCAGCACCTCAGGACAACTATATTAGTGTTCATATTCGGACTCTCGGAGATTGGACGCGTCAGCTTCGAACAATCTTCTCTGAGGTATGTCAGCCATCAGCAAATGGGAAAAGTGGACTTTTGAGGGCTGAGAATGAAAGCGATGGTGGAAATAGTATGAGTCGAATAATGTAAGTGCGCTATTACTTTGAAATCTCCTTGTTCCTTTTCCTCTCTCCTTCGGTAATAACTGAACTTCTGTCTCGTTATTTTTTTCATTAATAGAATGAAGTACTCATATTCCATCATAAATTTTCAGAAAGAAGTTTATAAGTTTTGGTGGATACTTTGATTCATTTTTTTGAATTTTTTCCCTAAATGACCCTTTTTATGAAAGTATGGACACAAACGACCTGTTTTTAAAATTAATTCCACAAACGCCCCACTCGCTTTTTGAAAAAGCGAGTGTGGTATAAACCATCACGCTTTTTCAAAAAGCGAGTCTTGGGGTTCAGAAAATTTGAAAAAGCGAAGACTCGCTTTTTGAAAAAGCGAGTGTGGTATAAACCATCCCGCTTTTTCAAAAAGCGAGTCTTAGGGTTCAAAAAATAAGAAACCTAAGACTCGCTTTTTGAAAAAGCGGGATGGTTTATACCAAACCCGCTTTTTCAAAAAGCGGGTCTTGGCTTGGCACCGAATACTGACTAATTAATCATGGACAACACATTATTACTACAGAGAGAGGACAACACATTATTACTACAGAGAGAGAGAGAGGGGGGTAATGTAAATGTTAGTTTCTCTCTCTATATATTTATCTGATAAGTTGGAGAGATGGGGAGGCTGAAGATCCGGTGTTGGTGAGTTAGCTAGGTAGCTAGCGTTTGATGGTGAGACCCAGATGAAGGTAATTATTAATACTCAACTAATAGTGTTCATTAAATTTGGTGTGTAACTGAAACTGGGAGGAGATCGATGAAGATGAGCGATGAACAAGGAGACAGTGTGTTTGATGGTGAGACCCAGATGAAGGTAATTATTAATACTCAATTAATAGGGTTCATTAAATTTGGTGTGTAACTGAAACTGGGAGATCGATGACGGTGGGTGATGAACAAGGAGACTGTGTTACACGTGCATTATTCTCAGAGAGCTCCTTTTCGAGGCAATTAAACAGCATGGAGAAGAGAGAGAGAGAGAGAGAGAGAGAGTGAGTGAGAAGACAAAGACACCGGTGTTAAAGTCACTCATTCACCAAGCCAAGACCCGCTTTTTGAAAAAGCGGGTTTGGTATAAACCATCCCGCTTTTTCAAAAAGCGAGTCTTAGGTTTCTTATTTTCTAAACACTAAGACTCGCTTTTTGAAAAAGCGGGATGGTTTATACCAAACTCGCTTTTTCAAAAAGCGAGTTTTCGCTTCTTCAAATTTTCTGAACCCCAAGACTCGCTTTTTGAAAAAGCGGGATGGTTTATACCACACTCGCTTTTTCAAAAAGCGAGTGGGGCGTTTGTGGAATTAAAAAAAAAAACAGGTCGTTTGTGTCCATACTTTTGCAAAAAGGGTCATTTTGGGAAAAAATTCCATTTTTTTGCGGATACATTTTTAATGAAAGATCTCATTTTTGTTAGAGCATCCACTCTTTGTTTGCTATATTTGCATAATATGAATATTTTCGCATTTTTGATTGCTGCAGTCGTTTACTATTTATGTATATTTTGTCATAATCGCTAGAGTATATTGCTATATATGAAAGAATATAGCAATACACATATTATACAGAACGAAACTTGACCTTCAAGTTTCGTCCCAAATATTTATATTATTTGTAATCCATCAGACGAAACTTCAAGTTTTGTTCCAAATATTTTTGATTTTTTAATCGATTGGACGAAACATGAAGTTTTGTATCAAATATTGCACAGTATTTTTTTGTAATTTCGTCCAACTGAAATTAGCATTTTTTTTAAAATTAAAAAACCCAGGAGGAAAAAAAAAAAAAAAAACCACGAACGAAACTCCAAGTTCCGTCCGGGTGTTTCTTTTCAAAATTTTTGATTTTTTAATATTCTATAGATTGGATTTTATACAATTTCCTCCATTACATTATTAATTGGCCCCGTTGGATTTTCTATGGATTATTGATCGACTCATATGATTTTCTATGAGCTTATCCTAAACTAATACTTAAATGGGCAAAAAAAATAAAAATATATTTTTTATATAATTTTTAAAATATTTGGCCTGCAATTTTAAATCATTAAAATATTCATTTCAGCCCCAAAAAATATATATATATATAATTTTTTTAACGGGGCGAAAAAATATAATTCGTCTTGTCTGATCAAATTTTGTACAACTTTGCTATTTTATAGCATTTGATAACCGCAAGAAACCCAACTTTACTATATCTATTTTTTTACCTTTCCCGACTGTGGATGGATGCTCGATCTATTCCAATTTTTTCCCAGTAAATTTTCACAAGATTTTATAAATTTAGCGGGTAGAGTATGTGCAATATCACATGATGAATGCCATATATCCAGTAACCTTTTGTAGAGTTATAAGATCTTGTGACATATTCATTCATTGCAAAAAAACAGAATTTCTCTTTCTTTTCACTTTTCGTAGACAAAAGTCACAAAACGTCTCTCTTTTCATTTTTCCATGGTAAACAAGCACACTACCTTTTTTCCTCGGCTAAAATATGAGGTTAAAATATGAACTAAAATTTTATAAAGTTCACCAACTCTATCCCATAATGGGGTAGACTTTGACAAATAAATCAACTTAGTTAAGTATGAGTCGGTAAGGGTGAGCTGTTCGCACCACATGCACCACTTTGTCAAATCTTTGACTTTGATTTTTTAGTGTGTGTAATCAAAATTCCCTTTAATAAAAGCATGTTCCACTTCCTCCAATTCAGTGGTTAGAAATATCTACAAGCCATAAAACTTAGCTTTTTTTAAAAAAAATTAATTTTGAGCCAATAATAGAGACAAGGATATGAGGATATCCCATGTATTAATCATTGGTCTGCATGCTAAGACCAATTCTACAGCCTCCTTTGGCACTGATTCTCTCTTCCCCTTTGATCTGGAGCTTAGATTTATGAGCATGTGCAGTGCGCGCAGCAATTAATGTTGTCACAAACTTTCTTTAGCAACCAACATATCATCAGACAATATTTTGATCTATGCCCCCATCTATCACTAGAACAGAAACTATGTTAGATATGTAATAATCGACCTAAAACTAAGTCAGATCTATATATGCATGAAATAAATTCGATTCATAGTATGCTTATTTTCTGCTAATCCTTGTGGCAAGTTGGTTACAGTACAGTGTACATTTGTGTGTTGTGCAGATTTCCGAAGATTCTTATCGATGGACCCTATGGCGCCCCAGCCCAAGACTACAAGAACTACGAAGTGGTCCTCCTCGTTGGCCTTGGCATCGGAGCTACACCATTCATTAGCATCCTCAAAGACATCATCAACAACATGAAGCAACTCGATGATGCTGGGACCGCCAACAGCCAAAATGACCTCGAAACTGGATTACCAGCAAGTGTTAACAATATGAGCAGCCACAACAACCAGAAGAAAAGCAACTCATCTTTCAAGACACGGCGTGCTTATTTCTACTGGGTGACTAGGGAGCAAGGCTCCTTCGAGTGGTTCAAAGGGGTTATGGATGAGGTCGCGGAGTCCGACAAGAAGCATGCAATCGAGCTACACAACTACTGTACAAGCGTGTACGAGGAAGGAGATGCTCGATCTGCTCTTATAGCGATGCTGCAGTCGTTGAACCATGAGAAGAATGGGGTGGATATCGTGTCAGGGACTCGGGTCAAGTCGCACTTTGCTCGACCCAACTGGAGAAACGTCTACAAGAGAATTGCACTCAACCACCGCGATCAACGCGTAGGTATGTTATAAATTAACCAACATGCAAGCAGTGTTTTGACAGACACATTTGACGAGGAACTTTTGACTGAGATGTCACCCCTTCCAAATTAATTAATTATATATATATATCAAAACGTTTTATTAAGCTAACTCCTATACGATACATACAAAATGTTCTGATATGATTTAGACTCTGAAGTCATCATGCAAGTTGCAAGGACCAGTCTTAGTCATAATGACAACTATATATTTTTGTTGTTTAAATATCTTAGGAAGGATCCAACCAACATAAACTACACATACACATTTCTATAATGTCTCTTCATTAATTAAATAACACACATAGTTTTCTTTCATAATCAACCAGCATTAAATTGTTATTGAATTGATCTCCATATCTTCTCATGTCTAAATCTTAATCGCAGGCGTGTTCTACTGCGGGGCCGCAGCTCTGACCAATGAATTGCGACATCACGCCCAAGATTTCTCGCGTAAGACCACCACCAAGTTCGACTTCCACAAAGAGAACTTTTAAGCCACTATATTTTCTATTTTAGTAGAGGGAAATGTATGATATCTCGTATATATATCAGCTCACAATACTGGTATGGAATAACTGACACGCAAGTCTTATGTGGGCTTTATATTGATTTGGACCCACATATCAGTCGTTCTTGTAGGGTGTTGTTAGTTGCGAGTTATCAGGTAGGTATCTGTTTTCCGGTTTGGATTAGGGTTTAATATATATACTAATAATTTACTTGGAATTAATGGTATTCTCTCCCATTTTGTACAGCCAAGATAATTGGAAATAATATGTATCTATCTTTTTTTGTAATAAAATTAGATTCTTTTGTTCTTCCCAATTTCAATCAATCTTTTTCCTTGGAGTTGGTGGAGACACTGATTTTGGTTGGTGACAGAGAGACCTATTCAATCTTGTCCATGTTCATTGTTCATTTAGAGTATATAAGATTGATTTGTATACTAGTAAGACGGATTTGTATTAATTAGTTTTTGTCCAAGGAGTTCAAAGTCCTAAAACTCCTTTATTAGGACAAGGACATGGACAATTTTGGACTTTTTGCCTGGTTCCCCTCTTCATCTAGAACTAGAATCCTAAAGTATTTGTTCTCTATTTTTCCTTTCATGGTTTTTGTGTGTGTGTTTTTTTATATAGTTTCAATACCATCCCCTAAATTTAGATTAGAAATGATCAAAGCAAAATTTGAACTCCCGACCTCTCACTTGCTAGCGAACACAAGAGTGTTCACTAGACCCTAGTGGCACTTACATAGTTCATTTTTTCTATTGAAGCAAACCAAAGGATGATGAAAATAACCATTAATTTAAACGACAACAATGATACTATCTACAAAGATGGGACAAACTCATCCAAAATCTATCATATCAGTCTCCTAACTCGGTTCTTTATATCATAATCCAATCTTTCACATCTTATATTTTCATCAAATTCATCCTACTATATAAAAAGGCCAAACAAGCATCATCAAATTGCAGAAGGATAAAGAAAACAGTGCAGATAAAAGATAATGTCGACCTGTGACCACTAAACTTCCCCCTTATTTGATGGGTTGTCACCTTTTACTCCAAAAAAGACCCACAAAGAAGTGGGATGAATATTCCCCGCCTTCTTTTTCCAAAAGTTCTGGCACTGGTTGAAAGACGATCTGCTACGTATGTTTTCTGAGCTTCACCAAGGATCTTTCTCTTTTGACCGCATCAATTATGCAAATATTGTTCTCATTCCTAAAATGATGGGAGCGAATTCAGTGGCGAATTTTAGGCCTATTAGTCTGATCAATACCACGTTCAAAATCATAATGAAAGTTCTTGCCGCTAGGCTTGGGGCGGTGATCCCTCCCCTCATTGATCCCGCTCAATCGAGTTTCATCAAAGACCGATTTATTCTCGATAGTGTCGCGACGGCACAGGAGATTATTTCCCATTGTCACTACTCTAATTCGGAAGGCGTTCTTCTCAAGCTTGACTTCCAGAAGGCGTACGACAACGTCAACTGGGAGTTCTTATTCGATATCCTTTATCATAGAGGTTTTGGTCCCAAATGGATCGCTTGGATTAAGTCCAGCCTTTTCGCTGGTACTTCTTCCATCTTTATTAATGGTTCCGAGGGCAACAAATTCAAAATTAAATGCGGCCTTCGACAAGGCGATCCCCTTTCTTCCCTCCTTTTCTCTCTGGTGGCTGATGTCTTTAGTAAACTCCTTCGCAATGCCTGGGAAGCCCAGGTTATCGAAGGTTTAGGGAATTCTCGCGGATTCCGTGGTGTTCTGAATCTCCAATATGCTGATGACACCATCATCTTCGTCAAACCTAACGCCCACTCGCTTCGGAACCTTAAGCTCCTTCTCTATTGCTTTGAACTAGCCTCGAGACTTTCTATCAATTTTCACAAATCTTCGGTTATTTGGTTGGGAGGATCTCCTAATCGCCAGAGTGAAATTGCCAATTTCTTTAATTGCCCCGTAGCTTCTTTCCCTATTACGTACCTGGGGATTCCCCTCAGGTGGGGTAAATTGCATAAAGCTGACTGGTCCCCCATGATAGATAAGATTGAATCCAGGCTTTCGGTCTGGTCTGAGAAAATGCTCTCCCGAGGAGGTACACTTATTCTGCTGAATTCGGATCTTTCATCCATTCCTCTATACATGATGTCCTTTTATTATCTACCCTCGTGGGTCATCAAAAGAACCGACCAGATCAGAAGTAACTTCTTCTGGTCTGGTGCATCAATTTATAAGCCGGGTTCGCATTTGAGTAATTGGAAACTTATTTGCTCCTCCAAGGAAGCTGGAGGATTGGGGGTGCTAAATCTCAGGCATCAGAATTTGGCACTCCTGAGTAAATGGCTTTGGAGGTTCTTTAAAGTTCAGGACATCCCTTGGATCGTGAGTATCAAATTTAGATACTTTGCGAAAGATCAGCGGTGGAATTTCCCACCCACTGTCCACCACAACGCTTCCCATTTTTGGAAAAGGGTATGGAAAGCGTCTGAGGCCTTCCATTGTGGTTTAGGCCATGCCTGTTTTGACAGGTCCAAGACTAAGTTCTGGACGGATCTCTGGATTGGTAACGCCAAACTGGCCACTGTTTTCCCTGATCTCTACCGGCTGGCTTCCAACCCTTTAGCATATGTTGCCGATTCTTTCATCTATAACAATGCGCATAGACAATGGGTAATCCCATTCTCGATCAATCTCCCTTCTCATTTAGTCCTTGTGCTTAATGATCTTATCTTTTCCCTTAACAACTATGTTTGGAAGGATAAAGAAGATGTTTTTTGGAGATGGAATTCGTCAGGTATTTTTTCGGTTAAATCCTTCTATCACTTCCTTAACTTTAGAGGCACCCTGTCCCCCTTTGCTGACATCGTGTGGAAGTCCTGTGCCCCTCTTAAAGTGAAAATTCTTTCTTGGCTCGCTCTCAACAATAAGTTACTGACCGTCGAAATTCTCAACAAAAGAAACTTAACGTGGGAACAATTATGCCCTTTGTGCTCTAACGGGCTTGAAACTGTGGACCATCTGTTTGTAGAGTGCGACTTCACGCGGCCTCTTTGGAAGATTACTGTCCTGGCCTGGGAAGTTGCCGTTTTGCCTTCTAAATTGTCTGTTTGTTGGTCGAAGTTACCCCCCAACATCAAATTTCACAAATCGTGGTACCTATCGTTTCAAATTATCGTGTGGATCACGTGGATGGAAAGAAATAAAAGAATCTTCCGTCATTCTGCCTCTTCTTCCTGGGCGATCATTGACGAATTTCTTTTCCTCTATAGTCTTTGGTCTTCGACGTTAAAATTAGAAGATAAAGAATCTCTTCGTTTTGATAGATTAGAGAAGGCGTTTCAATGCCTTCAAAACCTTAATGCTTTTTAAGATTTTATTTGGTATCGATGGTAACCTGGTTTCGTTGTTGCCTACTTTTTTCTGTCATCTAGCCTCTCCTTTATGTTTCTTCTCTATTATCTGTTTTAGTTTACTGTCTCTATATGCTGATTCTTCGCTCCTCATTCTTGCAGGGTTAAGGAGTTTTTGGAGAAAGTTTCTTTTGTGTTTTTGCTTTTGTTGCTCTGGGATGCTGCTGGAGGATTGTTGGCTTATATATGGGAGATGCTCTCCCCATCTTCCTCCTCTTTTGTTCTTCCTCGCACTGTGTATATGCCTCGCTAGCCTCCTACTCTTTGGGTTTTCTTTTGTTCTTTTGATGGGTTGCATCTACTTTTATGTTGTCTAGTAATCTTCTCCTTGTCTTTGGACCTGTTATGGATTTTGATGGTAGCGCTATTTTCAGTTCCCTGTTATGGTTTTTATTAGTTTGTCTTTGCTCGTTTCGCTGTGACTTTTCTCTCTTCCCTGCTTGTGTTGGTGGATGTAGGCACGGGACTGGCTATCGAGAGTGTTGTTTAGGATGGACTGTATCCATCATTATTTTTGATCTTGTTGAGAATTTCTTTTCTCTCTCTCATGTATGTTTAATTTTCTTGCTGTGTTGTCTCCTTGGTCGATTGGAGTAGCTTCCCTGTCTGTATGTGGGGCGATTTTCCACTGTTTGGGGGCTCCGCGGCCCAGATGCGTCGCTCTACGAGCGTTTGTATCTCCTGGTCTTTTGTTTGTTTGGCTTTTGTTGTGAGGCATGGCAATGTTTAGGTGTGATGTCCTCTCCTTCTTGATCGCCGGTGGCTTCAGCATCCCCCTAGATGTGGTACAGCCAGCTTGTGCCTCGCCCCTGCTATCGACGGATGCTACTACATCTATTTGGTTGGCATTGTTCCTCTTCGATGTCGGTCCCCATCCCTCAGTCTGGCAGCACCAAGCGAC